>JAVYIG010012526.1:0-53070 GCA_035222895.1 Strongylocentrotus droebachiensis | reverse complement strand
TTTCAAAATACCAACCTAAAGGTTCAACAGCATTGCATGTCTATATCAACCGATTGAAATCTACAAACATTGCAATGATGATTATTTGAAATAATCCGAAAATATTTTCTACAGGCAAACGTAATACGGTGTCAAAATGCAATCTAATATGTCTTTGCGATCGCGCTTACGGACAAAATCACATAGGAATTGTACTACCCCTTCACTAGCTGCTGATATAACTTGCAAACACAGACTCGGTTCTTGTTCTTGTTCTTCTTATTCTACATCACCATCATTCTTTTTTTCTTCTTCTTCTTCATCTTCATCTTCACCTTCATCATCGTCATTTGTTGTATTTTATTTCTCCGTCTTCATCTTCTTCGTCATCGTCATCTTCTTCCTCTTAACATTATTATTATTAATAGTATTAGTCATATTAGTATTATTAGTAGTAGTCATAGTAGTAGAAGTAGTATAGTAGTATAGTAGTAGTAGTAGTAGTAGTAGTAGTAGTATTAGCTGTAGTAGTAGAAGTAGAAGTAGAAGTAGTAGTAGAAGTAGAAGTAGTAGTAGTAGTAGTAGTAGTAGTAGTAGTAATTGTAGAAGTAGTAGTAGTAGTAGTAGTAGTAGTAGTAGTAGTAGTAGTAATAATATTCTTCAATATAAGTACCGGCCAGTGTCGGGTGTATTCTCGTATTAGTATTGGTATTACAATTATTGTTGTTGTTATTGATTGATTGATCAATTAATTATCAATTAATTATCATCTTTCTCATTACAGGGTGTGAGTCTGGACTAGCGCACTCTACGGCAGCTCATCTTGATTCTCTCGGCTTCACGGTCTACGCAGCTTTCCTGACAGAAGACGCAAAAGCAGAGAAGGAGCTAGCAAAACTATGCTCGGACAGACTGGTGACCCTTTATCTAGACCCCAGCGACGATAACAGAGTGACGAGTACGGTCGAAGAATTGAGAGAAAGCCTCAACGGAAATGGTACGTCAGAAGCTAATCCGTGTTAAGAAATATATCATGTAGATCTACAGTGACTTTCATTTTAGATCGCTGATAATTCCCTTGGATTAAAATCATATTAGGAATTTTATTGATACATCAACATACTTCCCGGCTTAATTTCTAAAGTTGTTCCTACTTCCCTTTCGAGTCATTTCAAACACACACATTTTATACAATTTAAAGGAATTAAAAGCAGTACTGATTCATTAACATCTTTCATTTTTAGAGTCATTTACAAACACACAGATTTGACAACATCTGAGGGCAATACGACACAGTGATTATAAATCAAGATGTTAAGTTTATTTTTTAGTAATTGATGAATTTAGAATAACGATCAGTGATGATAGTGGTGACACACACAATTTATGGTCTTGGCTACATTGATATCTTCATGTAGCTTTCAAGCAATAACATCCTTGGAAAGTAATGCCAATTTAGAATATTTCCTATAACTAGATCTTTCATAGCGCCGGTATCCGCCGATTTATACACCCGTATTTCATCAAAAAATATTAAGAATATTCTCTTGATTATGTATAATTATTATGGTGCCTTATGCTTTCACTACCGCCAGTCACAGTCACATCAATAGATTTTGTACTCTTGAATTAAATATATGGATAAATTTCATATTTCGCACGGGTCTACTAATCAATAGGTTATTTTCGTAATGTAACCAAATTTTATACATACGACTTTGTGAAGTGCCTCAATACAAATTATTTCATTTACCTGATAAGAATAATAGTATTTCAATAGTCAGAATGCAAACTGCATAATGTTACTAGGTAGGTCAAGCATAATGTTTGTCCGACCTGGCAATAACTAATGTATGCAGTTCGGATTCTGTCTATTGAAATACTATTATACTTATCAGGTGAATGAAATAACTTGTATTGAGGCACTTCACAAAGACTTATGCATTAAATTTGATTACATTACGAAAATTGCCTAGTGCAAACCTTCACAAGACAGGGCCAGTTTAAATTGATATTGTACTAAGTTATTTAGAGTAGATTTGAGGTTGATATCCCCTGCACTCAAACTCTAGGCATTGTAGGCCTACCTTTCGTAAACTAACGCCATTTTCTAACTTTACTTCTTGTTATATTAACTTTGAACAGATTTATGGGGTTTGGTGAACGGTGTGACCTGTTGCTATTACGCAGAATCAGAAATCATGCCACTGGATTTCTACCGGAAGCTATGGTCGGTCAATGTCGAAGGTCAAATAAGGGTCACCAGAGCGCTACTTCCGCTACTCAGGAGGTCACGGGGTCGAATCGTCAATATTACGGGTATATCAAGTGAGTAAGGTGTAGGTAGCAGTACAATGTTATTTTTTTACAAAATAGGATCAATGTTTACCAATACTCCTTGGCATATCATGTTAATAAAAGAGGTATTATCCTCCCTGGAGTTCCATATATAAGGTGAATGAGGATGTTTGTGATAGACATAGGCCTAGACAAAAGACTTCATGCATGGCTGATTGGCAATGAAACGGAGTTGAGTCTTTTGTCAATTCTGCTTGTTGCTACGGCAGGCAGCCAGTGAAAAGTGAACTTTTAAAATCAAATTATGGAAATGCAAGCATCTCTTTAAACAAACTTTAATTGAACTTTCTAGAAATGTGAATTTTTCTTCGAAATTCACATACCGCCGTCAAAATGACTTTTTGGTTTTCTTCCTGCAAATTGCTTTTAATCACTCATGCGTGAAATATGCATCATATGAGTTGCATCAAACGAAAGAGGAGGAGCTAAGCTTAACAAATATGTGTCATTTATTAATTATAATTGTGATTAAGTTATGATAAAACATCGATAATTCTCAGTTTCGTTTTTGTCTGGGTCGCACTGTATAACTGTTGAGTTATTGATAAATTTAAGTCAAACGTTGTGCTCTTTCTTCTTTGACTCCCGCTTTCAGACCGGCTTCCTGCCCCGGGTTTCTCCGCCTTCTGCGCCTCCAAGGCAGCGCTGTTGATGTACAGTGATGTCCTGCGTATGGAGATGAAGAAATGGGGTGTCAACGTATCAGTCATAGAGCCGTCCGAGTACAGAGCTGGTTAGTCCACGCACTTTAAAGGGAGTGTGTCACGACGAGACTATGTTTCTTTCCCTAGGCCCTACGCGGGCCAATCGGGTATAATCGGAAGACGCAACCGCAGCATTCACGTGCGTGCGCTGACCCTAGTTAATCAAGTCCATTCGTTTACGTGCAGTTGTCCAAAAGAAAACGTAGATGGCGTTAACCAGTATTTCCCATGACACACTCCCTTTAAAAACCCTGTTTAGTTTGTTTCGGTTGTACGTTGAATTTGTGTTTCTACATACCCGTTATATTCAACTTCCATATAGAGAGACTATTAAAACCATTTACAGCTGAACTGAATGTGTTTTGTTGTTGTTGTAGTAGTAAATGTCGTTTAATGGCAAACAGTCAACTTTTAGTGCTATTGCAGAATAATCTGGTTCCATTTTTGTTCAAGTATTATGTTCCCATTTTTATGAAATGATTGATGAATGAGATAAATAGATAATAATACCACGAACCTTGAATTCGACGCGATGATTGAAAGTCCTTGTTTTGAGCGGTCAAAAAGGAAATTTCCTTTTGATCTTTTAAAGTGAAAGCATCTTAAAGACATAGGGTGGTATTCTCGAAAGCGGACTAACTTTAGTCCATGGTTTAATCCACCGACTAAGTATAAAATGCCAAGTATCCATATGAATATAATTTTAAATAATTTGATATGTCCCTAAATTACTATGATAACATAATTATATCATAGTTAGATTGTTGTTTATTAATTATGTTTTTACATTTTATTTTAATTTAGTGACAGATTAAATTATTTAAAAACATATCCATTTGAAGACTTGGCATTCCATACTTAGTCGGTGGATTAAACCATGGACTAAAGTTAGTCCGCTTTCGAGAATACCCCCATTGTTCTTGAAGCCTAATCTTTATGATAACGATATTGTAATGACATTTCTATTTTTACTTGATGACTCTATACAGCTTTCAACAAAGATGGGAGATTAAAGAAAGCTCTTCATCACATGACGCACGAGCTGAGCCCGTTGGTATCACGTGACTATGGGGATCAGTACTTCGACGCTGCCATGGCAACAGTGGATCGGGAGGATGGGACTGACTTTACTCCTGACCAATCAGCGCCGTGCAAAGCCATCGAGCATGCGCTGTTGGCAAAGAACCCTGATGAACATTACTCGTGCGACAAAACTTCCATTGTACTCGGCGCCCTAACAAGCCACGCCCCCGCGTTCATCACAGATACCATTGCGAAGTTTCTGGCGGGAACACAGATCTCAGAGCATTGTCTAGCGATGACGTCAGGGGATAAAGACTCTGGGAATTCCCGAAAAGCTGCAGATGATTATAAAAATGACAACGTTGAGTCCTCCAAAGATGTAACTAACAATATCAATGCAAATAATTACCCTGTAACCACCTAAGAAATCTTTATAAAAAAAACCCCATTGAAATCATTATTGTTGATAATCGAAGTGGCACATAAACTCCCTTAAGGCTTAACCTGGTATTACTTGGGTGTGACTTCCGGATCAATCGTAAATATTATACTAATATGAGGTGGCTTTGTGACGTTGGTGTTAATAAGGGGCTGCAATAACATATTCAAATATAATGGAGGTTTCTTTCCTGGGGAAGAAGTGACGACTTATTCCATTAACGTGTTATTAATATGAACTACATTAAGCCTTTTCGTATGGGAATTGTATGTAAAACCCACCGACAGGAATCACATGCTCATGTTATGTAATCATTATTCATGTGTGCACATACGGTACATTCTTAAAGATATTACAAAGTTTTGGTATGGGGTCATGAATTTGGTTCAAATTAACACATTGGAAGCGTATGCGTTCCTACAATATTCATTGATCGTTGTCGCGGTTGAAATCGAGTCTAAAATTATGAAATTGTAAATAATAAACTTCTTATGTCGTATAGCTCCCTCTCAAGGTCAACATATTAATTAAGCTATAAAATAATGTTTTTTAACTAAAATCGACCGATTAGCTATTCCCATTTGGAAATTATATAACACAACTACATATTCTGAGATTTTCATGGTCGCAGCTACCATTGTACGGCCATAGGCGCTATTTGAAATTTATCAAAATTTACCGGGAGCACCGGTAAATTTTTATATTCAATTTTTCTCGAAAACAGAAGTGTTTTAGGGGCTAATTTTTTTAGTGCTTATAATACATCCACAGGGGCATCCAAATATATCAAAATTGTAAAGATTCACTATCCACCCAATTTTCAAAATTTCCCAAAACTTTGTATTACCTTTAAGATACACGAGGGCAAACAAAAGCTTTTCATGAAGCACATACATGACTTTGGCATTGATTATTCTAAAATACACAAAGTGGGACTTCTCCATGAGTAAAAGTTTTGTGGATATTTGGGGTCATGTGACCCATGTGCTAACTACGAAATGGTCTATACTCGGCAAATAAACGGTATTCATGAAGCTCATCCATCCCTTCGCAGTGGACTATTCTATAAAGTCAGAAATTCGGATTTCTCGATGGATCTGTAGATATCTTGGGGTCATTTGTGCTCTGTGCTTTCTCCGAATCCAATTCTTCTGATTTTCTGCACAGAAAAGGACGTAGGCCTACCTTGATATAATCATAAGCCCTCCATCAAAACAGTTTCTCAAAGAAGACGGTAATCATCAGAAATAATTTGCGTGATTAATTCATTAATGAATAACCCTTGACAACTCTTTCCTTGGTTTTAAAATAACTCTTGAAATTATGTTTCACCTTGCTTTTTATAGTACTATGTATTATATAATTTGCGTATATACATATTTACAAACCATATTATCCTATGATACTTCAAGACAGGGGCGTACGCAGGGGGGGGGGGGGGGGGGTTTGGGGGTTCAAACCCCCCCCCCCTTTGGTATTTTTATGTGTGTAAACCCCCCTAAAAAAACCTAAACCCTCCCCTTTTGGATTTTTTTTTTTTTTTTTTTTTTTTTTAATTATAAAAAAAAAATATATATATATACGTCTAAACTAAAAAAGGTGACCTTACCCCCCCCCCCATCTGATTTTAAGAAAAATATTTCGAGACCAAAAAAAAAAAAAAAGTGTCCGCTTACCCCCCCCCCCCACTGAGCGACTCTTAGGCCGGCGCGATTTTAAATTTTTCGGGAGCAAAATATTTTGGGCCCGGATTTTAAACCCCCCCCCCCCCCCTTGAAAAAATCCTGCGTACGCCCCTGCTTCAAGACGTTGTTTGATTACAATCAAATTCTGACTGAAAGAAAATGGGGATAAAACCTTATAGCTCCAAGTAAAGGAGAATATTTACTCAACATACAAAGGCAAAAATACAATTTCTTTGTTTAAATTTAGCAAATACAGTGCGTCCCAGAAAAAACGAAACCGAGAAGTATCGATGTTTTATCATAACTTAATCACAACCATAATTAATGAATGATACATATTTGGAAAGCTTAGAGTCTCCTCTTTCAGTTGATGCTACTCTGCCTGCCGTATCAATAAACGTAATTAACAAAAGACTTAACTCCGTTTCGTTGACAATCAGCCGTAGACGAGAGTCTTCATGCATGGCTGATTGTCAACGAAACGGAGTTAAGTCTTTTGTCAAATCTGCTTTTTGCTACGGCAGGCACCCAGTGAAAACGGATTCGTTTAATAAAATTATGGAAATGCAAGCACTACTTTAAACAAACAGAACTTTGTCATTCCTCGCTCATTTTTCCTGATTGAGGTGTCTTATGAAAGGGCAGAAACTCAACTTTCTGGAAATGTGAATTTTTCTTCGAAATTCAGATACCGCCCGCCAAATGTCTTTTTGGTTTCCTTCCTTCAAATTGCTTTTAATCACTCATGCGCGAAATATGCATCATCTGAGTAGCATCACATGAAAGAGGAGACTCTAAGCTTTCCAAATATGTATCATTCATTAAAAATAGTTGTGATTAAGTTATGATAGAACATCGATACTTCTCGGTTTCGTTTTTTCTGGACGCACTGTATATTCATGTATTTTGCAGAAAATTATGTATCATCTTGAAGATGATGCTTATTTTAGTAAAACTATAATCTTCTGGAGACACATGTAATGAGATTCATGATACATTATTCCATAACACATTCGAGTCAGTTGATAAATTGAATTTATGACTGATGTTATACTATATTTTTTGCCTTGATTTATGTTGGTTAATTAAATTGCCATTTGAGTTTTTAAATTAGTTTATTCTACTATTTCTTTAAAAAAAGTGAATATCTTTTTGATGAATGGCCGATGAAAGGCACTCCGTTTCATTTTCTGCAATATGGTGCGTATTTTAAATTACCTTTTTTAAAGCTGTTGTAGACATAAGAAGATTGACTATTGAATCAATTTTAGGTCTTCCGGTTGTGATTTTTAAAAAGAAATCAAGAGATTTCATGATTATCACGTGTCAAAAGAATGTAGTCAAATAGCAATACTTGTAGAAAAGGCTGATAATACTTCATGTACAGTGTAAAACATAAATGGTTGTCATGGTAATGTATTACGGTCATGTAAATACTATTCAGACATTAATCAATGTTATTTCGAAATCTTGTATCGATGTTACTTCACTTTACAATGTGGTAGTATAAGTGCACCGCCCCCTTTTACTTTTAGGAAAAGAGTTAAATGAAGATTGTTAAATTGTAACTCGTTGGACTAGTTCTCCAAATCGTCTGGTGTTGCAGTTCACGGATTTCCAATTTAAACGCGTTTTAACTCTATAGCATACGATTATGAAGGATATCCAAGAAAATAAACTTATGACAGTTTTTGAGAAATGGTCCTATAGCATACGATTATGTAGGATATCCAAGAAGTTAGACTTATGACGGTTTTGAGAAACAGTCCATAGTTTTTAAATAAACTTTCATTTAGATTGTTTGGACCTCTGTTTGGCATCTGTAGTGGGGTACAGTCCGCCGTGCACGCTGATTCGCGTAATCGTGTATTGTGTGCAAGATGGTCTTAGAGTAAATGAAGAAAAAAAAATATAAACGATTGTAAAGGATTTCTTTAAATACCAATATATCGATTGAAAATTAAGAAGTCAGGGTTATAGGAGACAGAAAAAGTACTTATTATAAACTGCAGCAACAGCAATTTAGTAATATAGTAATTAATAGTAGTAGTAGTAGTAGTATAAGTAGTAGTAGAAGAAGAAGAAGCATCAGCAAAAGTAGTTCAATGGTATTTTTTATTATAATAAATTTTGAAGTATTGTACAAAGAACCGGGGGTATAAAAGGAAATATAGAATATAGTCGCAAACGTGAACGTTGTATGAACCGTTGTTCCTTAAATCGGTAGGATGCAAAATAATAATAATAATAATAACGTTACTTATAAAGCGCTTACCACCGAAGTCTCTTAGCGCTATAACACATAACATAACACACAACGCAACATCAGTGTAACACAATAACCAAAAAAAGAGGCGTCAACTGAAATATTATCTCAGTAAATTAAAATGTAGATACATACTGGAACTTTCTTATCACGTTTTCTACTTGCGCTTGCCAAATTGAAAACAAAAGAATGAGACAAAATTAATGATTGAAGTTAATTAATAATAATAATAATAATAATAATAATAGCCTAATAGTCCACTCCAAATTTTATTAAACCGAAACGGAAATTCTTTTTGCCCAATTGATCGTGAGCCCGGCAGCCACTGAGCAGCGCCAGATCGACGTTGCTCTATCCCTTATTGTTGAACGCCAAACAAGGTAGCAACAACTCCCATCTTTTAACGTCTTTTGGTATGACGCGGCCGGGGTTCGAACCCACGACCTTCCGGTTGTGAGGCGGACGCTCTACTGACTGACACGTACAATGTTTGTCATTGTTTTTGACACTGTACAACATTTTTTTCCTTCAATATTACGACAAACATTACTTCCCAAACGCGTGGGATAGTTGTGCTTTTTAATATACATCTACGTGTTTAAATTGTGAAGCATGGTTCATAAACGAAAATAAGGAACGGGTTTGGTACTTCCAAACCGCGCTTGAAATATAGAGTACATTGTAGGCTATGATATACTTCATGTTTTAAGAATAAATTACATGTTTTGTTTTTGTATTTTGATTTGTTGCATCGTATGTTGGTAACGGGGTTTGGTTTTTCTTGAAATAGTGTCATTTCTGTTCATTTTGTTTGAATGATCGAACCTGTCTCTGACAATAGGAATATACACCATCACTCCCGGCTTGAAAAAAAGAAGATAGGTTCATATGTTTATTACCCGTACATGTTTGTTGTCTGTATTATACACGGGGCATGCATTAACAATACATAATGTTGTTAGTTTATTGCAATATCAAAACGGAATGCGACACGGTTAATGAAAGCAGATCATGTCAAACTGTTCAGTAATTTATTGTCGACGCGGTTAGAGTCACCGCGTTGGTCAATATTTTACACCAAAGCGGTTATAATTACCGCTTCCAGTTGATTCTATTGTTCGTGAGGACTGTAAGATTCGCAGCTGTAGAATAATAACCTTTCCGCCCTTTTTTCCGTCGTCTCACGATGGTGTATTAGAAGAAAATAAAAACAGGTTTAGTCGAACGTTAGGGCATCGTTTCACCAAACCGTCATTTTTACAAGTTCAACGACATCCCATTAGATCACGTATTAAATTTAATACATGCGTTTCAAGGGGTTATCGTTGAAATTGTTCTTACGACGGTTTCATGAAACACTGCACATAACTTTATTGGATAACTTAATGTCTTTCTTTGTTGTTGATTTTTATCGTCTCAAGCCATAAGCACAACATAGGATTTGAAGTATGTACATGTAACTATGTAAATGCACCATACATTGTATTGTACTAAATGTATCGTTATGTCATTATTCTAGTCTGAATACAATCGGTAGCTCTTTCATAACCTTCATGTTACGTCATCAGTATGCAAATATAATTATTTTGTAATACAATACGATATTGTGCAAGTACAGAAGACGCATACACATATTATATCCAGGATAAAGTCTATGGGTGATATTCTCGAAAGCGGACTAACTTAGTCCATGGTTTAATCCACGACTAAGTATGGAATGCCAAGTGTCTATCTGTTTCTGAATAATTTAATCTGTCTTGAAATTGAAATAAAATGTAATAACATAATTAATAAACAACAATATAACTATGATATAATTATGTTATCATGGTAATTTAGGGACATATCAAATTATTCAAAAATATATTTATGTAGACACTTGGCGGATTAAACCATGGACTAAAGTTAGTCCGCTTTCGAGAATATCACCCATATGGTATTTGCATTATCAATCGTGCTATCGTTTAACAAACCATGATACATATACATGTGGTTTATTTTGGCAATACCAAATGTGAGTACGTGGAAGATTTCCTGGAAATACTTCGACTGCATCACAAGAAATATGTAAAATGAAAGGTTTGTTGAATTAAACAAAAAGTATACATATATGTCTATCAAGTATTAGATGCACAGTATGTATTTACACATAAAGGGTACTAGTTTTGATACAAGTTGAAAGTATACTATCAAGTACATAGACAATATACAATAATATTAGAGAGTATTTGGTCAATAGATGATGACGTAGAATGTATAAACGATATTGTTTTACTTAATGATTTGTTGTCTTTTTGTTTGTAATGTCGCACGGAAGATTGGTGGTAGACGTTTGGGCAAAGGGAGGAAAAGAACAAGAGTATGAGAGAGAGAGAGAGAGAGAGAGAGAGAGAGAGAGAGAGAGAGAGAGAAAGAGAGAGAGAGAGAGAGAGAGAAAGAAAGAGACAGAGAGTGTGAGTGAGAGAGACAGAGAGAGGGACGGAAGAGGGAGACATAGAAAAAAGATAGAGAGAGAGAGGCAAGAGAAGATCGAGCTAGAGAGAGAGAGAGAGAGAGAGGGGAGGGGGGGGGGGGGGCAATAGATATATGGGGGGGGGGGGGGGGGTAAACGCTGATTATACCTGGTATAATATACAAATATTGTTCAGGTTCGAAACTAAGTCACGTCTGTCGGAAAAGGACGTAAATCATTCTATTGCTACGTCCTTTTTCAAAACAATAAACATTGACCATTCTTAGAAATCCAGTTGTTTTTTATCTTGACATAATTCAATACAGTTTCAATACATAGATTGTATACGATTGATGGACAACAAAATGAAATCAGTTCGTACACATCTGTAACGACAATAAGTGCACTCACACCCACACTCACACACATCTACGCACCCCCATACGCCCACCCCACACACATACACACGCCCTCCCTTGCCGTCATCCTGTCTTTCCTCGCTCGAATTATCTCGATATCATATCCTCCCATTCAATCTAATATGTTTTTCAAAGATTCTCCTCCCAATTCGTGGACCCGAGTCTAAGAACTCCCATCATTCTCTCTTTTAACCGATGACGCTCAACATGATAGCAAAATGCTTTCAAGAAATCAAATTAAAGGCAATTTCAGTATCCCCTTTAGTTGCTTTTACCATGAATATGACGGACAAAGAAAGAGGACAAAATTCACCTGTTCTACACATTTGTACATAATAGCAGTGAAGGGATGTTCCTTTGTCTACCACAGCAATTGTTGAGGGTAGAATGAGGAACTGTATATTTTGTCCGCTTTCTTTGTCCGTCATGTTCATAGTGAATTCGTCCTCGGATTACGTAATTTGTCATTGTCACGTTCGTACATTATACAAGGACGTTCACATTGCCTTAAAAGGGCAGTCCACGTTCTCGTCGTGCAGAATCTAAAAGTCCCTAATATCTAAGCTTTCACCAACCTTCAACTTTCTCTCAAACAGCATGCTAATAAGGGTACGGTGGCTTTGAAGAGACAAATAACAAATATATATCTACATCATAATGAAGCAAATTCATTCGTTTCATAGACAATCATTTTAATAAAGTATAAATGAAGTTTAGATCACACACAGAGTTTAAATTATACAAGAGGTCAATGATAATTATGAACATACATGATGTCGAAATATCTCACAAATATTACAATACACACGAAGAAATAATGGCAGGTATCCGTATTCAAGCATAGTAATTTTATTCCGGCTTTGAGACCCCGCCCAAGTTGGGAAAGATAGTCTACCGATGTACGGAGTGCCAAGTGTTAACCTAATCATTCGGTAAAATTATCATATCGACCTAAATGGACAAAAGAAAATTAAACAACATAAATCATGCCAGAACAAAAGTAATTTACCTTTCCTATAATATGGCCTTTACATCAGTTCGTTTATTCCTTTTGTCAAAGTATTAAAGTAATTCCTTCAAAAAATATCTATAACAAATTACGGTAATTGTTATAAGCTACTAAAACCCTTGCATTTGATTGGCTGTGAGAAGATTTTGTCGTAGATCTGTGGCCATTGTTTTTATGAAACAGGACCCAAGGCCATGTTACACGAAACTTCGCGTACAATCATCGTAAAAATCTATCGTACATTATAATCTCCAATCGTGGTACTTTCTGTTGTAAAGTTACGATTGACTGAAGAAGATACCACGAATTTAAAGGAGCTTTACTCAATTCGTATCCGTAACACAAAATCAACCGTGTGTTACTTTTTATTGTAACTTTATGGCTGATTGAAGAAGACACTGTACAATTAATTTCGGGGAGATTCAATATGACTTTCTAGTTGTTACTGTACAGGATCTTGGTCTCATTTATTCTACGTTTAATGAATACAGGCCAATGTATTTTCTTACAATACAAGACATACAATATTTAGACACTGAACTTGGTACATAGATCATATAATTATGTTTAAAAAAAAAACTTTAAAAATATTTACTTTTTTACCGATTTGTTGGTTGCAAATTGCTTCTCTACCCACCTTCATTTACATAACAATGGCAATTCACATACAGAACGGCACATGTACTGTTACCCGATTACTGTAGGTTTTCCTGTCTATTTTAACACTTTTTAAAAATTCAATCTCATACTTTTTCATTTAATTTCGTCCCGAAACCTAAGCTTCATCAGCATCTCATAGTCAATAGTGTCTTTGGCAATTCATTTTCGAACTTTGTCTCATCAATTTCATCATTTTGCATCCATTTTCCTTAAATTCACGTCAAGTTTGGCATCATCGGCTGCCAACATACAGTTGCATGAATCAGTTTCGTCATTATGCAATCGATTTCGTCAAAGCGGCATTCAAATTCGTCACTCCTTCGTTTTAAAGTCATGTTTATGAGACAAATTTACAAGTATAGTAATGTACTCTCTTGTAATTGGTTGCTCAAAGACGAATTTGATTGCTGCCTGGTGAGTCGAATTTTTGAATGAAATCTGGCGACACTGAACGGATAAGTGTTGAAATTGATTGGCCATTAACTACTTTGATTGACAAATGACTCAATTTGACATTAATTTGTACGATCCCAGATTCCTGGGACGAAATAATTAATGGTCACAAAGATGAGTTTGAGTGCAAAAAAGTGTTAATATTGACGGGTAAATCCTATATTAGGCCTGTTAATTGACACACTCACTATAACCACATCTTAACATATTGCTCATTTCAAACTACACACGTAACAATGACAACTAAAACATACACAACATTCATATTACTGATTTCAAAGTACATGTACATCCCATATAAAAACTATGGTAAAAATTGATATAAATTTGCTCCATGAGGTTTACTGGTAGAAGGACTTTACATTTATGTCTTTGTTCCCCCATCTATGAAAAAATCATTTTAAAGACCGAATGACGAGTCTATGAATAATAAAAATACCAGAGCCATTTTATTACTTTCAAGATAACTTCTAAAGCTTATTAATTCATTTGGAATGATCAAATCTTATTTGTAAGTCTGGCAGGCAAATGTTTTGAATAAATGTCTTTGTTCCCCCATCCATGATAAAATCATTTTAAAGTCTATGAATAAAATAATAGCAGAGCTATTTAATTACTTTTAAGATAACTTCTAAAGCTTATTAATTCATTTGGAATGATAAAATCTTATTTGTAAATATGGCAGGCAAGTGTTTTGAATAAATGTCATCTTGTATGAATGATACTTACTGCTCTGTACCGAAAATGTGGTACAAAATTATATGGACTGAACAATATATTTTTTTACAAGTTGAACATTCGAGGCAACTAAGGAACAACTCTTCTTAAAATTTTTCCTTGATTTGTGTACGCTTCCAAATGGCATGAGAAAGCTACTTCCCTTACCCGTACTGGTAATCACTTTACAAATTCAAGGATCTGCAATTTACTACAAAATATCTACCAATTCATAGAAATTGATGTATTATGGCAAGAATTACAGAAAATCGTCATGATCATCATTGTGTAGCCTATCGAACGAATATTTAAGGCGAATCCAACCTTTGTAAACGAGTTCATTTGTATGAAAGCAGAAAATAGGATGACCAGAATTGCAAAGTTTGAAATTAATCCGAAAAATAATAAGGAAGTTACAAGTGTTTGAAGGATGAGATTACTATATCAATGCGAATCTCAAATTGCCAATTTGGTCAAAAGCTCGTGACGTACACGGACTACTCTCCCATTTGTTGTGTATACAATGAAATTAGTGTGTGTTTTTCTCCTAAGCGCTTCTCCCGTCGGGCACTACTCAAGATACAGTATGGATAGCATATCATTGCCGGTCCTCTAAAAATATTAGGCCCTCATAGTTATAGATTTTGAAAAAGAAGAAGAAAAATCACGTTTAAGTAATTTTTAGTGTTGGAACGAATGAGCAAGTTGTCCGCCACTACGTAACAATGACATTACTGAGTTAGCCAATTTGAAATCCTCATATCTATATAGTGATTACAATATTCCAATATTCACAACTTTCTTATGTTGCGTTTGATTTTTGTTCAAACTTTCTCTAGATTTCTCAGATTTTCTGCTTTCTATTAAGGTTGGATTTATCTTTGAGTCTATAACATTAATGTTATGGCTTTATCTCTCACTCTGCTAAAGGGTTATGCTTGTTCCAAAAAAAAAACAATTCTTACTTTTAAAACACCTGTGCTGCAATCACGTCCTATCTATAAAAAAAAAAAGGTGTTTATAAAAGTTTTAGCAACTGTTTTACTCTTCCTAAAAAATCGGAATACATTAATTTTTCCTGAATGAAAAGATTGACAAATTTAAAAGAGTTTCCTTTTTGTCATTAAAGCTTATCTGCCATAGTTTACTGGAGGGATTAGACTGCCCTGCAAGGTCACTGGACAGGTGGTTATCTCATCAACTCAGCTCTCAGTTAACATAAGAAAAAGAGGATCATGGGGGACCAATGGTCACCGATTAGGCATTGTTTGTTTATAAAGAGGGCGCAAGTAGCTACAAGTAGTGCAGTGGGCCTTTAATACTTTGTTCTTCATTCGCATAACATTCATTAATGTTAATATTAGAAAATTTGCATTTATCTTAAACACATATACAGTAGCACCTAATAATTCTTGGATATTCAAAATGTTTGATTCATGCTGTAAAACAGTGATATAAATTGACCATCAAAGACATTTTCCTGGGTCGAGCAATATATGAATGAAAGTTTATAGTCTGTTTGTCACATAAACATTTAATGTGATGATGGCTTAAAAAGCAGATTGAAAAACTAGCAATAGATGTCTTAGATCTATACAAAATATTAAAAAAAATGATATTAAAATAAAATATGCATAGAGAAAAGGCTGATTTAGTGAAAAACAGTCAGTGGAATTTACTCTTTACTTAGACCAAATGAACCTCAGTACCATTGAAATATGGAATGAAAAACAAACAAAATCTTCATAGAATGAAAATATATTGAATCAAAATAAACTTATACTTTGAATTACAACTAAAAAAACAAAATATAAGATAAGAATGTCACAACATATCTTTGATTGAAAGACTCGTCTTGCAAACTAAATCGAATAGCTGCACAGAAATGAATTAACCCTTAGACTTTTTATTTTTCTCATTCCCATAGTCCTATTACAGGAGCCAACTTGTTCCAGTACGCAGTGGCTTAAAGATAAAGACCAGTTATGGTAATGCGATTGCATTGTGAAAGAAACGTTGTGGAATCAATCAGAAAAGGTTGATCATCTAGCATATAAATATTGGTATGTACTGCAAGGTTCTGGAATCATCAAAATGATAAGAAATTTGGCCCAGTCACACAGAGAGATGTATATGGAACTACGTGACACGTGCGCTATATCTATCAGGTCCCAATAGATATAATAATATACCAAATATATCAATTACCGTAGTAGGCGGTTTCTCTGCAAAATTGTATCATCACGTATTAGTCAAAACATATTCTTTCACATGATTGGTAATAAGAGCTTCCATTTCAATTTTTGAGAGGGGGGCGTTTCCAAAACTGGTCTTTACCTTTAATGCGTCAGTAAAATCTAAATTGCTGTTTGGTTTTCTGCAATGACGCAAGTTTCCAGTAAAGAGAGAACTACATGAATTCATTAGTTCTTCCAAACCGAGTTAAAATGATGCATACTGATGCTGAAGGGTCTGTGATATAATGAAATTAATGTGAAATAGACTTCAAACGTGATACTTTTCGTTAAATCAAACAGCTTTAAGATTTCACAGGCTCTTTAAAGTACAGTTACATTTGTCAAAGGTTTATGAAATGATGACATGATTATAAAACAATTTGCATAAAGTTGAACTCCCATGCTACAAAAATAAAAAAACCTGACAATGAGGCGAATTCGTGTTCTAATACTGTAAAATAAATCTTAAAAATTACTTCAAACAAAAAATATGCATACAGGTAGTTCATATCTTGAATTAAAAGCATGTATGTACTGTAGATTTGTTCCTAGAGCACATAATTCTAAAACAAAAAGAGAAAGAAAATTGATATCATTTTAGAAACCAATTTCTAAACTGTTTCTGGGCAAGGTAAATCTCCTGATTAATGGAATTTAGAGATAGTCAAGTAGACCTGTATATATCTGTAAAATTTTATTTTAGATATATATAATCTTTAAAAATTGCACTTCAGATAAGAACCATCTACACAGTCATGGACGATTATCAAAGAGGGTATACGGTAATGCACATTTGATGACTTTGATATAAGGATTTCTGTAATCAGTGATTTGTTAAAAAAAATGTAAAAATTTATTTTAAAAATATCTTGTGTCTTTAAAAATTTCATTTCAGATTAAAATCATCTACATAAGTCATGAAGGATTATCCGGCAAAAAGGGAAAATGCAAATTTCATGACTTTGTGATTTTATTTTGATTAAAAAATAAAAAATAAAATGAATAAACGTGGGGAAAAAAACTTAAGAAATGCACAGAAATAAAATGAATAGTATCTGAATGTTGAGTATTTATGTACTCATACTCACAATAAACGTGGGGAAAAAAATGTATGTGCTCATACTCACAATAAACGTGGGGAAAAAAACTTAAGAAATGCACAGAAATAAAATGAATAGTATTTGAATGTTGAGTATTTATGTACTCAGAAACTGGTCCTATCCATGGAAGTAATGCACTACATTATCTGGGGGGTGTTTCACAAAGATCCTAAGTCGAACTTAACTCTAAGTTGGACTTCAAAATTATGGAGAGCCATTTGTAGCCTTAAAATAAAATGTATTCAAAAGCGAAAAATCAAGTATTTTTAGACTTTTCATAAATTTCACATCAAAGAACATGAAACCTCCTTGATAATAGAAAATATGAATGATTTGGAGCAACATTTTATGCCTTTGACTTATTGCAGGTTTGACTGTGGAGTCCAGGGAAAAAATTAATATTAATTTTTCGGGGGCTACTTTTCAACCTTGCCTGCATGAAAATAATATTCTAAAATTTGTTTTGCATTGAACTTTATGCAAATTTTCGGGGGCTTTTCTGATTTTCATGGGCTCTTTTAGGCATTTCGGGGGCTATTTCGCCCTGAGCCCCTGTGTATTTTTTTCACTGATAGAGTCAAACCAAGAGGGGGACCCCAGACAGGTCTGAAGGTCTGAGGATTATCCATAATGACACAATTTACGATTTCATGATTATATACTTTGCACCAACCAACTCAATCACTGCAAAAGGTCGTAAGTACACTTTATATGTGATTTCAGGCAGTGATTAAAATCACATCAAAAACACTATGAAAGGTTTGATGAGCTAAATAGGTTGTCGAGTAATATTTATACAAAGCACAGGTTGGCAATGATTCTTGTTTAAACTGACATTAGCCTACAAACACATTATATTAATGCAAAGACACATGTGAGTTGCCTGGCATGGGTATCTAAAACCTGTAGGCCATATCTGTACGTTTAAGGAAAAAGAATTGAACATTGGCCGTGTTCACGTGCAATGTATGCCTACTAAATCATGTTGCTGAAACTTTTTCCAAATGTATAGTTATTCTTTACTAAGAGACAGTGGCTGTGCTCACATGCAATGTGTTCCTTCTAAATCATGTTACTGAAACTTTGTCCAAATGTATAGTTATTCTTTAATAAGAGACAGTGGCTGTGCTCACATGCAATGTGTTCCTTCTAAATCATGTTACTGAAACTTTGTCCAAATGTATAGTTATTCTTTACTAAGAGACAAAGTAATGTAAAAGAAACATTTCTTGACATGGCCAGCGATCTGATTTTCAAAAATTGGTAATTTTAGTAAATATTGAAATCTAAACAAGCATCACCTTCCTGATTAAAGTTCTATTAAATAATAAGAATTCTTGCAACTGGAATTTTGTGCATTGAAGCCTTTGGGCCAAGCAAGTTTAAAATTCTGTCAAATCAAAAAATTAAATATCTGTCATATTTAATAGTATCTTGATAACCTTTCACTGCCAACATGAGGGAAATCTCAAGGCAGAGTTTAGAATAGAGTGCTTTGTATGTTTTCATACAGAAGTTACCAGAAAAAGAGAGGAATATAGGATTGAAGTTATTCACAACATCAGTTTTGAAACCGAACAATAGGAATCATCCTTCTACAAAAGGAATGGTTGGCAGTTATACTGTATGTTGCAATGTCTGGGGGGTGTTTCACAAAGACTAAGATCAACTTTAAGTTGGACTTAACTATGGCAGGCCATTCATGCCACTGGTTGCTCTCACTATCGGTCTCTCAATTAAGATCTTTAATTAATATGATTTTCCTTCAATAATGAACTATCAAAAAAGGAAAATTCTGTAGATTTGTGACCACGATTTGTAAGTCCCTTGAGAGATCAATGCCAGTAAATGGTGGGAGCAAACAGTGGCATGAACGCCTGCCATATTTAAGTCCAACTTAAAGTCGATCTTAGTCTTTGTGAAACACTCCCCTGGGCAGAAAACAAAAACAAATTAGCTAGCATCAGCATCACCCACGTAATGCAGTACCATCTAATCAATGGTATGTGTACAACCAATAATGGCATTCATGGCTGCAAATTTGTTGTGAAAGAAATAGTATCACCCGTTGCAGTTGAAATCCAAAAGCCTGGCAGGTTTGACTTAGGTGGCTGTGGTGAAAGGTGAGGTGGACTCGGTGCACCTCAGACAAGGGGGAGGAAGTAGTTATGTCTTCTTTTCCCGGTTACTAGAGAGAGTGGGAAAAGTAGAACAATATAGCTGATAATTAATAACGACATTAAACATATGAAGCATGTGAATGAGTTCATTATACGATCTATCTGCATTCAAGTTGAGGCTGTATCGTACTGAAGCCTGGGGGATGTTTCATAAAGCTGTTCGTAAAATTACGCATGACTTTACAAACGACTTGAATATGAAGTGCCAGATACGATGCCCAAAGTTTTTCCTGATGTTTTCACAAAGTGTGACTAGTATATTTCGAATAACCTCAATCAAATTATGGCAAAAAACATACTTTGCATTAAATTTGTTTGTTATAATAAGAATTTTAATCTACATTCGCACAGTTCAACTTTAGTTGATGCAGTTAAAAACTGATTGAGCATCCCATTTGGCTTTTCATATATAAGTCATTCGTAAAGTCATGCGTAACTTTACGAACAGCTTTATGAAACACCCCCCTGAAGAGGTTTTAATAAAAGCACAAAAACCAGAGAAGCGGTTTAGTGAACGTTTTAGGAAAATCCAATAAAAATATTAAAGTAAAATTCGTGAAGTTGTAATCAATGAAGCACAAATTGGTAACTTTGTGATGTATCTTGAACGCCCCTCTCTCAAACATAAAATGTCATACATTTTCATTTTCTTACTCTTTGATGATGTAATAGTGTTGTTTCATACAGGGGTTGTATTAACCACTTGACTGTTATTGGCTTAAAACGCGTTCATACCCCCTGTGCTACAGCATTAGTTTTGGAAGAGCGCCATCTACTGTTCAAGACCTGTATAACATCATTGCAGTGCTAATTACACAGTAGGGCTTGGCATTATTCAGTGCTACGGTCTTGAAAGTGCAATGCCCTAAGCACGTACATGTACGTGGTACGCACAGGCATGCAAGAGCGAGAACACGTACATGTAAGTGGGTAGCAGTCAAGTGGTTAACAAAAACATTTGCAATAATTATAACTAAGGGCATGTATGATTGAACATTTCTTTAGGGGAAATAGACATTTCTGAATTTTCTGAGTATAGAGCAAATGGGAAGGAACCTCTCAAGATAACTCACAGAGTTGCCAATTTGTGTTTAATATCAATTAATAATTTTTTCAATTTTTAGTTGTATTTTGCTCAAACTTTCGCTGACCTGTTCCTCTCATTTTCTGCTTCTATCAAAACCAAATTAATATAATGGTTGAGTACCCCTTAAGATTCACAGCTGTATGGGATTTATATAAGACTTGCCGACTGTAATATTGTAATAGCCAGGCATTAAAGCTTGCAATTAAAAATTAACAATCTGCAAGCCACTTAGAAACTTCAGTAAAGAAGATTCTACAATCACACAGAGGAGGCAGGGTGGCTCATTGGTAGAGCAGTGATCTTGTAACCCAGAGGTTCTGGGTTCAAACAAGTCAATGAGCTAATTGTGCCCTTTGGTAAGGCATTATTCCTCATTACCTGGGGGTGTTTCACAAAGATCCTAAGTAGAACTTAACTCTAAGTTGGACTTGAAAATTATGGAGAGCTATTTGTAGCCTTGAAATAAAATATATTCATAAGCAAAAATTCAACTATTTTAGACTTTTCATAAATTCCACATCAAAAACATGAAATCTCCCATGATAATAGAAAATATGAATGATTTGAAACAACATTTTATGCCTTTTAACATAACTTTTACAAATATTGTCAATGATGCTAATGGCTTTCCATAATTTTTAAGTCCAACTTAGAGATAAGTTCAACTTAAGATCTTTGTGAAACAGCCCCCAGGTCTCTCGGAGAGGACTTCAAGCTCTTACTTTTACAAACCATCATCCATCAAACCATCATCAAAACCTAAAATATAAAATTGTATGGCAGAATCTGGTAGGGTGCACAGTGTTGGTGGGTTGAAGTGACTACAATGACTAATAGTCTTTTCTTTTCACTCATCCACCATATTGTGGACTCTGTGACATAAATAACTAACTATTAAAGGTAAAGACCAGTTTTGGAAACGCCCCCCTCTCAAAAAATGAAATGGAAGCTCTTATTACCAATCATGTGAAAGAATATGTTTTGACTAATACGTGAACATACAAATTTTGCGGAGAAACCGCCTCCTAATTGATATATTTGGTACATTATTATATCTATTTGGACGTGATAGATATAACGCACGTGTCGCGCAAGTGACGGGTAGTCCCATATACATCTTTCTGTGAAGAGTGCTTGTAACTTTACCAAAACTGGGCCAAATTTCTTATCATTTTGGTGATTCCAGAACCTTGCAGTACACACCAATGCTGAATAGTTATATGCTAGATGATCCACCTTTTCTGATCGATTCCACAACGTTTCTTTCACAATGCAATCGCATGACCATAACTGGTCTTTATCTTTAAACATATATATATTCGCGCCTTGTTCCTCTGAGTTTATATTGTTCGACTTTGGCTTTCTGTTTCATTCTTCCATTTTACTCTGATGAGTGCAAGACGTAAAGCTTTAGTTATGGCTCTTTTCAACAGGATTCTCCGATTTTGTAGTACCAATCATCTTTTCTATTAAAGGTAAAGACCAATTCTGGTCATGCGATTGCATTGTGAAAGAAACGTTGTGGAATCGATCAGAAAAGGTTGATCCTCTAGCTTATAAGTATTTGTGTGTACTGCAAGGTTCTGGAATCATCAAAATGATAAGAAATTTGGCCTACTCTTGGTAAAGTTACTAGCACTGTACACAGAAAGATGTATATGGGACTACGCACACGTGCATGACACATGCGTTTATCTCTCACACACCAATAGATAAACTAATTTACCAAATATATCAATTAGTAGGCGGTTTCCCAGCAAAATTTGTATCATCACGTATTAGTCAAAACATATTCTTTCACATGATTAGTATTCAGAGCTTCCATTTAAGTTTTTGAGAGGGAGGCAATTCCTAAACTGGTCTATACCTTTAAATATTTCATGGCAGAATAGATGTGGTGCACAGTGTTAATTGGTGTATTAATTGAAGTCACCACCATGACTGATAATCTATTCCTTTCTTTCATCCACCAAACTGTTGTACTTTATTGCAAGATAGAATATCGTAGACTTACTGGTAGCAGTATTCAGCGATACCCCAGCCCTTCTTTCCATTGACGATCACATCAACGAATCCCTCGTAGAGTTTAGCTTCTCGGTCTTTGCCCATGTAAAACATGGGTGCTACCTTCACCTTCACTTCGCAGTCAAATCTCTCTCTACCTACAAAAGATAGTAATCACAGAAAGAAATGTTTTCATTTCATTTCATTTCTGTATTGTGTCCATATAGGATAATTGTTTATATTTACATCAACAATCTTGCTTCAACAAATAAACATAGTAACAACATATAATTGACAATTCTCCTCCTCCTCCTCCTCCTCCTCCTCCCTTTTCTTTTATTCTTATATGCTCTAATCTGAAGTAGGTTTTTCGTTAAAGGCACACTGTCCTACTTGTAGCTACTTGCTCCCTCTATATAGCAAACTTCCCAAATCGGTGCCTGTTGGTCCCCCATGATCCTCTTTTTCTTATGTTTAATGAGAGCTGAGTTAATGAGATAGCCACCTGTCACAGTGACCTCGATGGCTCGCTGTGTGGTCTAATCCCTTCTAGCTGCAGTAGTAACGCCTACCTTTAAAAGAATTATACCTTGATATGGTATAACAGTAGGGGTACAACAGTAAAGTAAGTATACTGGAACAAAATATATATTTGTGTAACATGTCAATAAGATATTTTGCATAGTTTTCGCAGTGAAATAATAATGGCCTTGTGTGTGATACAAGGGTTTATCCCACGAGCTGATGAGCATATTTTACGAGTCGGCACTGTGAAATATTTCTCAAAGCGAATGTGAAGTTGGGGGCTCGAATGCCTCTGGGCAACAGTGAAGCATCTCACTTGTGCAAACCCTGGCCCATAGGTAACCATTTCTCTCTTCTTCGCCTTGCATCTAATTTCCTTCTCCTTCTCTATTATTTCTAAGATAATTGTATTTATTATGTTGAGTTTGGATATTCTGTAAATTTCAGATTTGTATGGCCAAATACATAATGATAATTATTAAAAAAAAAAAAAATTCATTTGTGTTCCATGACCAAAAAGCAATTCAAAGTTGAATCTCTCGTTACCTACAAAAGTTAGTCATCACAGAAAGAAATGTTTTAACATTGAAATAGTAATTATATAATATTGAATAGCCTTGAGTGTGATACAAGGATTATTCTAGAAGCTGAGGAAATATTCTCAACACATTTGTGTCCTATGACCCAAAAGCCATTCAATATTATCATTATTGTTAATTGTATTTTTCGGTATAGCAATCTAAACCAGTGGGCAACAACAGAAGCAATAGGGCCCCGTTGTATAAAACTTACCATTGATGGTAACTTTGCCATTAATGGCAACTACCATGGTAACAGAGCTCAACAACCAATCAAAATCAAGGTTTCCATGGTATAGTTACCATTGATGGCGAAGTTACCATCAATGGTAAGCTTTGTGCAACTGGGCCCTGATGGGACCATGGATGGGTTTATTGACCAATTTTTTGCCTAGAATCGGCGTTTTCAAACGTCTTTCAGGCAAATTTTTAAGGTGATAAACGCAAAGCCTTTTTCAAACGTCTTTAGATATGGGCATATTGTAACGCCGAAAAAAGTACGTTTTGAATGTGACATACAGCCAGAATCACTTTTCTAAGACATGATAACGCAAAGCTGTTTTGAATTAACCCCACATAGAAATCGGACCTTCTCAGGTTAATTTCCGGTTTGGAGGCTAGCGCGCCATGTGCTGTGTCATGTCTGCTTCCCGGGTCAAACGGCGCAAAGCAGCTGCGCAGAAACAAGGCCTTTACATGTATTTTGAATCGTGAAGAGATGATAAACGCGACATCCCGCAAATCATGTTCGTATAGTGGGGTTCAATAGTGGGGTACGATAGTGGGGTTCAATATGTACATATCTAGTGGCAAAGCTCGATAAACGCACCCCATGACTTACCACAGACAAAGCTGAATTTGTATTGGTCTGGAATCTTCCATGTATCTTCTCCCGTAGAAACCATATCAAAGGTACTGTGTGTCAAGGTCACCTTGTAATCTCCTGGCCTCATCACATACCCTGTGGTGAGACTAGAAATAAAGAGAAAAGACAGTATTAATCACGTTTCGCTGTATTATTAGCATCATAGTTTTGATTTGATTTGATTTGATTTGATTTGATTTGATTTGATTTGATTTGATTTACAGTATTGGTTTCTGCATCTTTTTTCTTTTTTTCATCACACAATTTCATGAACGTAATATTTTAAGTGTATATAATTTTATACAGATAATAAACGAAATTAAACAAATATATTGAATGCATAATTAACATACATTAGATGCAGGAGGGCTACAGAAATAAGCAAAGTAGCTTGACGTGCCCGCAGCCCTCAACTTAGATACAACAATTAAAACATTTTTTTAAAGAGTGACTTGCAGAGAAGAAAAGGAAAGGGGAGAGAAGGAGCGTTGGTAATAATACAACAAATCTCATACATCTGCTGATTGAATGCAGGTTATTATTAAAGACATCGTTTAACAATGTTAAATCTGAGATGCACGGCCCTACATGTTATCAGTGTCTGTGATATGTTGTAATATTAAAGCCCTAAAAAAATAGGGCTTCAAAATGATCAAGAAGTGCCTCAAAAAGTATAAATCTTAAACCATACTCGTTTTCCCCAATAGACTGTAGTGTTATGAAAACCGTTAGGCAAACGCAAAATTTGTATCGTACTGAAGCCTTAAGAGGTTTTAAAGGCATCGTTTAACAATATTAAATCTGAGATACACGGCCCTACGTGTTATCAGTGTGTGTGATATGGTGTAATATTGAAGCCCTAAAAAAATTGCACTTCAAAATGATCAAAAAGTGCCACAAAAAAGTAAAATTATTTGAATGACCGGTTTTACCATACTCGTTTCCCCCAATAGTTATGAAAACCGTTTGCCAAACGTTTTTCCAAATTTGTAATTCCAATCATAAATATCTTGATAATCAGACAGGCGATCGGCTTGTATAAGTCATGGGGTTCCTGACTGGCCTAAAGGTTTATAATTATCATTGCAGCATGAGCTGAATCCAGGATTTTGTTTCAGAATCTGACACAAAGTTACCGGATCCCTTTAAGGACGTGATAGGTGTCGTGGTCGAGTGGATAATGTCACTGGACTGTGGATCACAAGGTCACGGTTCAAGTTCCGCAGTGGCACTAATGTCCTTTGGCAAGACATTGATCTACATTTACCCGATACTAAAAATATACTGACATTATTAATTTCATAAACACAATGCCACAGGCTATCTTTGATCCAACAGAGCAAAAATATGCCTGGCAAAAATCATCCAATGATGATGGAGGACTAGGAATGTCATAAATAAGAATAAGAACAATAACCATGCACTTTGAAGGCATATGTGGTCTGAAACAAGAACTCAACTATCCCTTTAAAGCTTAGAACTACCTACCATGACAGCCTTCCTGGATAGCAGATCTTGCCTGCATGTATGCATGTACCGTCTTCTAGATGTAACATGTGAATGGCATAGCGATGGAGCTCATTCCAATCTCGATAGTTACCTTCATAACAAACACAAAAACATAGAATTATAATCATTTTTTTTTATTCTTATAAATGTAATGCTTCCTGGGAGAAATTTCAAAAGTTTGAACATATTTGTGGGTTACACCCAGTAAATAAGATCGATTGATCGATCTGTAACTGAAAAACAAGTCAGAAAAAATCTTGGAACCAGCAGGATTTTAACCTGCCATCTACTGCTTGCCGGGCAGCGACTCTACCACCAGGCCATCACTGGACCAGGGCACAGTCAAGATGAACTAGAAACAAATACCCAAGCTCTCCTGATTCATTCTGACTTATAAATATTCATTAGTCTGCCATAGGACAATAACATTTATAAATATAATAGAATTATAACCAATCTTTCAAAGTTGTGTTTTAAACAATGAACTGCTTTTGAATTACATTCCTTTCTCTTTGGTTTCTTAGTAGGTAAGCTAGCTTTAACTTTGTTATTTCATAGGAAAAATAATATATAAGTAATGCCTGGCTGGAATGCTCCCCAGGGAGTGGAGATTGTGCACACTGAATCTAATGACGGGGGTAATAGAATATCTGTAAAGCGCTTAGAGACATTGTATTAAGCTCTATACAAGCAGAATATTAGTATTAAATGCAAAGGGAAAGGTTATCTTTAAATGTTAACAAAATTTCATGAAGTTGAGTGGGTTGCTTGTATTGAACGTAAATAATTTTGTTTTATCAAGTGCTAGATAATAATTGACAAGTACAGTGTAGACTCGTTTGGTTTTTCTGACTTGTGACATGAAGCATTTGTTCAAATTGCATCGAGTTAAATTTCCAAGACTTTAGGAGATTACAACAAATTGTTTAATAAAATTTGAGTGTGAGGGTGTGCGTGTGTATATCAAGTGTGTTTGAAAGAGAAAGAGAGAGATATTTAACGGAGATAAAGGAGAGATTGGAGAGGGGATGGAGAGGGGATGAAAAAGGGGGGGGGGGGGGAGAAGGGGGGGGGGGTGAAGATAGAGATAAGGGAGGGGAAAGATAAAGGAAAAGAGACATAGAGAGGGAGAAAGAGAGGAAACGGAGACAGACAGACAGGGAGTGGGAGAGACAGAGAGAGAGAGATGATGATAATGATGTCTGCAGAGATTGGGGAGGGGATGAAAGGAGGGGGAAGGGGGGTTAAGATAGAGATTAGGGAGGGGAAAGATAACAGAGACAGACAGACAGGGAGTGGGAGAGCCAGAAAGAGAGATGATGATGATGATGACTGCAGATATTCAGAACGGGATGAAAAGAGGGAGAAGGGGGTTAAGACAGAGATTAAGGAGGGGGAAGAGAAAGGAAAGAAGATAGAGAGAGAAGGTAGAGATGGGGGAGAGAGAGAGAGTGAGACAGGTAGACAGAGAGAGGGAGAGAGAGAGAGAAAAAAAAAAGACGACTGAAGTCAAAGCCCTACCATATGAATGATCTCTCATGCCCACTACTACGATGTCTTGCTTGGCATGACCTTCGACCTCGACTGCACCTGTCATTTTTCCAAACTGTTCATGATGGGTCTGATGAGACCTAACAAAATAAAAGAGAAAAATTCAAATTACGAAAATAGTTTGAAATATTAAAAAATAGACCTTCAAAAGATAATTGCAATGAGTTTGTTAAGTTACTTCCAATTAATAAGAGTGAGATCCCAAGGCTCAATCTACAGCTTTGATGTTGAATTATGCTTCAATTTTTTTTTTTTTTTTGCTTTGTTTTTGTTTTAGTGTTTATATTTAATAGAAAAACTTTAACACAACACAAAGTACAGGGGGGTGTTTCATAAAGCTGTTCGTAAAGTTACGCATGACTTTACGAACGACTTGTATATGAAGTGCCAGATAGGATGCCCAACAATTTTTCTGATATTTTCAATAACCTCAATTAAATTATGGCAAAAAATATACTTTGCATTACAAATGTTTGTTATAATAGGAATGTTAATCTACATCTGCAGAGTTCAAATTTATTTGATGTATTTAATAAGGATTGAGCACCCCATTTGGCTTTTCATATACAAGTCGTTCGTAAAGTCATGCGTAACTTTACGAACAGCTTTATGAAACACCCCCCGTGTTAGGTAGCAGATGAAAACATATATATATCTAACAAAAAGTGCATCATACAATATATGTGCATAGTAGCAACTGATCTACAGTGTACTACTAAAATGAATGGACAAACAAAACTATCCATACCCTTATTTAAAAACATGGAAAGAAATTGATTTATGCTTCAATTAATGTTTGTGTGTGTGAAGGAAGCTACTTCAAGGTCCTCTTAGACACCAGGGGGGTGTTTCACGAAGATCCTAAGTTGAACTTATCTCTAAGTTGGGCTTCAAAATTATGGAAAGCCATTAGCATCTTTGAAAATATTTTGTAAAAGTTATTTTGAAAGGTATTAATTGTTTATTTAAATCATTCATATAATCTATCATCAAGGAGATTTCATGTGCTGGATGTGGAATTTATAAAAAGTCTAAAATACTTGAATATCTGCTTTTGAAAATATTTCATTTTAAAGGGGCTTTCACACCGGGCCTTGCGTAGAGTTGCGTAGAGTTGCGTAGCGACTACGCCGATCGTACGCAACCCTACGCAACTGTACGCGGAGGGACGCAAATGGGTACGCGAGATGAACGCAAAAAATTAAACATGTTTAATTTTTTTCGCGTACCTTCGGCGTAGACTTTTTACGCAGAAACTACGCAACTGTACGCCAAGCCTACGCAACTGTACGCCAATCCTACGCAACTGTACGCTAAGCCTACGCAACTGTACGTCAAGCCTACGCAACAATACGCTACCCTACGCCAGTCCGACGAAGCATTAAAAACGTATAAAGATTTTTTGTTGTATATACCTGGATGTAAATTTGGCAGGTATTGATTATTATTTTGAAGGGAAATGCTATTTTTGTTTACATGTGTGCGTTCTCACATTTATTCTGTTCATGAAGAAATAGTGTTTCTTTGACTTTATTTTGTATTCTTGCTTGTAATTCTGTTTGTACTACTACAAGAATTTTCAGACTGACATGTTTTGCTCGTTATGGTTTATTCAATTTGTGATGTTGACATCTCAGGCTGTTGATATAATAAAAAGAGATAAGACTCACAAACTGATGCCTCTTCCGAAATGTTATTATGTTTTGTGGAAATCTGTATGTATTTGTGTTGGTTTGTTTGCTTGTGTGTACGTTTATGGCACTGTTTGTATGCTTGTAAAATAATTTTGTTTAATTTAAATGAGCAAAGAAATAATTTTGTCTCACCCTGTTAGTGAGACTGAGTGAGCGTGTATGTCAGAAGTAATAAATGACTAACATTTATACCATTACATTGTCACACACATATACGCTACGGACAAAGGACAACAGCTATCGTCTTCAAACTTTCAGGAAACTGTTATGGAATGATATTTACAAATGAGTGAACAAAAGGGATATGGTCAACAAATATCAGACTTCTGTCCACATTTATTCACAAATCAAAATAAGCGCTCTTTTGTTGGCGTTTTGAGGTATCGAATTACATCACGTGACTTTGCAATGTACATTAACAGAAAGTTCCTTTATTACCCTTGTGAATGAGTAAAATTAATGTAGTACATCCACAAAAATGTCTGCATTGTTTGGAAAATAATATGTTAAACAAATTAACATTACTGCAAAATAGCCTCAGCAGTTGTTAATACCTACTACAAAATTGAACATATAACGGTCAAAACCGTGTACCAAATGCCACTTTTGGCAACCCTACGCCAGGCCTACGCAAGCGTACGTAACCCTACGCCAATTGCCTACACCGTAGGTACGCGGTGCCTACGCACAGGGTACGTAACTATACGCAAGCCTACGCAAAACCTACGCAGGGACTACGCCGAAGCATCAATTTATTCATGAGTACGCAGCTTAACTTCGGCGTAGTCGGTACGCAACACTACGCAACTCTACGCAGATCCGGTGTGAAAGGGGCTTAAGACTCCAATGGCTGTCCATAATGTTTAAGTCCAACTTAGAGTTAAGTTCTACTTAGGATCTTTGTGAAACACCCCCCTGAAGTTAACCTTGAGCTCTTCATCAACAATTAATCCCTTTTTCCTAGATTTTTAAGATTTTCACAAATTCAAATAAAATTCAAATAAAATAAAAACCGACAATGAATTATATACAAGATATATCTGCTCATACAGCAATAATTGAAATTGATATTAGATACAAATCCTACGAGTAGCTCATTGATAACTAAAAAGAAAGGAGACATCATTATTAAAGCTGCCACAGTCCTTCTCTTCTTCTCCCGGCCTTTTTCCTCTTCTTTCTGTTTTTCTTTCATCCTTTCTATAATTCTTTCCTTTTCGTCTCTTAGCAAGTGACATATATATATATTTTTTTTTATCTTGCTCATCAATTCTGGCTACATTATTGATATACTATTTATTATGTTTTAAATATTGTACAATTCTAATGAATTTGCTTCTAATTTGTAATATAAATTTGCTGTATTTCTGCTATTTTGATATTATTTTATCCTTTTCAACTGTATATAGCTGGTGAAACATTCATGAACGAATAATATACTTTTCCGGTTTCACCTTTTAGTGATATTCTATTTACATCTTTCAATCCAGAATGCTCTGAACTACAACATGTACATGAGCAGAAAGTACAAAAAATTGAGACCATTTTTGTTGCTGTACATCGTGTCAATCATGAATAAGCCAGTTCACGGTTGTAGTCTGAGCATGAGCAGATCAAGGTCATTGCAGAACAAATTTTGAAATACATGGAGACGGAATACTGGATACATGCTCATGAAAGTTATGTAATCGTTATTCATTCTTGCACATTCAGTGCAATCCATGATACACAGGTGGAAGTATTCTTTGAAAAGGGGAAACAAACTGGCTATTTATATAGCACCTCCATCGCTGTAGGAGTGATTATTCCAAAATGTACAAAGTGGGACCTCTTCATGTTTTTTAAGATCCATGGATATTCGGGGTCATTGCAGATGTGCTAACCGTGAACTGGTCTATAAGGGCGATTTAATCGAAAAAAGTCATTGAAGTACACTGTATCTACAAAATAAGTAGTACAGAGAGAAATTTATATAGGCTATTTTTGTGTACAAATCCGCAATTTCTTATTGATATTATGTTATTTATTCACACTGTTCCATTGAAAGCCCCATTGCGCTACTTGTAGCTACTTCCTCCCTCTAAATAAAAAACAATGCCTAAGCGGTGCCCATTAGTCCCCCATGATCGTTTTTTTTAAAGGTTAATTGAGAACTGAGTTGATGAGATTAAACCACCTGTCAGTAACCACGCTGGGTGGTCTAATCCCTCCTGGCCAGACTAGTGCGGACAGGCTTTAAAGGGATCGTTAAACAATGTTGAATCTGAGATGCACGGCCCTACGTGTTATCAGTGTCTGTGATAGAGTGTTATATTGAAGCCCTAACAAAATTGCGCTTCAAAATCATTAAGAAGTGCCTCAAAAAGTAAAAACCTTTGAGTGACCGGTTTTACCATACTCGTTTTCCCCAATAGACTGTAGTGTTATGAAAACCGTTTGGCAAACGCAAAATTTGATTTTGATTTTCAATCATGAATATCTTGATAATCAGACAGGCGATCGGCTTGTAAAAGTCATGGGGTTCCTGACTGACCTAAAGGTTTATGATTATCATTGCAGCATGAGCTAAATCAAGGATTTTTTAAAGGATCTAAGACAAAGTTACCGGATCCCTTTAATATGCATTTAAGTTTTTTTTCAATTATGAAAAAGTGGAAATCCAAATAACTGTTGCCTATTTGAGGAAAAAAGGTCCATTCATTTTAGAACACTCTGACCTGCTGTGGGCTAGATTAATTTTTTATTTTATTTGAAGATGTTTCTGCATTTATTGATAAATCAAATATAAAACATTCAAATAACAATAATATATACAGTAGGCTTGCGGGTGCACCATGTGAGAGAGAGAGAGAGAGTGGATTGAGGATTGAATATATAATATAATTGATTTACATTAAGAGTGACAACTTAAATACACACACATAAAAATGAATATATATATATATATATATAATAATTGAAAGCTTGAAAGTATGGAGGTACAAATCTAAGTAGAAATAATCATGATAAATGCAGAGGCCAACTATCATAGAATGCTTGAGTCGATAGCAGCCGGATATTGAATGATTCTCATGTTTTCCTTACCGTTTTAGCTCATCAAAAAACTGCTTTGACCATTTCTCCCTTGCAATGGTATCGGCCATGAGAGAGGCATCCAAATCAGTGTCAAAGTCAAAATAAGTTGTAAGAGCGGTCCACCTGCAAGAGATTAAACAGACTATGTTTAACAAAAAAGAAAGAAAAAGTGGACACTTTTAAGATAAAGACCAGTTATGGCCATGCGATTGCATTGTGAAAGAAACGTTGTAACTTGTGGAATCGATCAGAAAAGGTTGATCATCTAGCATATACTGGTGTGTACTGCAAGGTTCTGGAATCATCAAAATGATAAGAAATTTGGCCCAGTCTTCGTAAAGTTACATGCACTGTACACAGAAAGATGTATATGGGACTACGCACACGTGCGTTATATCTATCACGTTCAAATAGATAAATTAATTTTATTAAATATATCAATTAGTTGGAAGTTTCCCGGCAAATTTTTTATCATCATGTATTAGTCAAAACATATTCTTTCACATTATTGGTAATAAGAGCTTCCATTTCATTTTTTGAGAGGGGGGCGTTTCCAAAACTGGTCTTTACCTTTAATTTCATAGCAAAATACTCTAAGAGGAAAGCAGAAAAAAAGATAAAAGAAAAGAAAAGAAAAAAAAGAAAAAAGATAGAGAGAGCGAGAAAAAGAAGAAGGATAGTAGTTAAGGTAATGCAAAGTTTCGGGAAATTTGAAAATTGGATGGATAGTATCAGTAAATTTGTATATATTTGGATGCCCCTGTTGATGTATTATACACACTAGAAAAATTAGCCCCTAAAACACTTCTGCTTTCGAGAAATTAAATAATCAAAAATTTACGCTTGGTCCCTGTAAATTTCAAATATTTAAAATAGCGCCTAAGGCCATTCCATATTAGCTGCGACCATTAAAATCTCAGAATATGCAGTTCTGATATATTATGTTCAAACCGGCATAGCAAATTGGTCGATTGTAGTAAAGAAACATTGTTTATATCAGTCTTGAGAGGAAGCTATACAACATAAAGAGTTAATTATTTACAATTTCATCTCTTTAGACTCGATTTCAACCCCGACAACAGTCATGAAAATCATTGCTGATTTTATTATTTACGATATAAATCTACGTATCTACCTATTCTACTTTGCTATTGTTGCACCTCAACATTGCATAACCGAAACTTAAAACACATCGCGAAATTGCTCATACCCCCCCGACCAACAGCGCCCTCCGTGACCCTTGCGTCCGGGCGCCGCCAACGTAACCTCTTCCTCTTATCACGAGTTCCCTAGGACACACCTTGGTAAAGGCGCTGGGGATGGAGGGAGGGAAAATAGGTAGATACGTAGATTTATATCGTAAATAATAAAATCAGCAATGATTTTCATGATTTACATCAATAAATCAACGTATCTACCTATTCTACTTTGCTAAAGACCAGCACAGATTAATGCCGGGTGGTAAAAACCAAGCAAACTTATCAATTTAAAGAAAAATAGACGACGAAGCCGCCTTCAGAGAAGCGACCGCAAAGGCTCGTACGCCCACGGGCACATCTTTGAGGTAAAAAGCAGAAAAAGAACTTGGAGACTTCCAAAAAGCTGCTTTACAGATATCTTGAACTGAAACTCCGATGAAAAGAGCCCAAGACGTACTGACACTGTGAGTATCATGGGCACGAGGAGTCCTGCCAGGCGTCAAGGCCTCAGGGCCCGCAGCCTTGATAGCCAAGACTAACCACCTGGAGATCGTATCCCGAGATGCCGCCGAATGTGGCTCTCGAGAAACCAGAAAGAGCTGATCCGACTTGCAAAAAGGCTTCGTCTTGTGAAGATACCATTTGAGGGCGCGAACGGGACACCACAGTCTGTCCCCGGAGACCGAAGAAAAATCCGACAAGGGATGAAGCACCACTTCCACTGAACCCGACGTGTCAGACTGATTCTTAGCAATAAAAGAAGCCTTGGGAATCAAACGAACCCCACGTCCTTCCCAGCGGATATGCCAAGGGGCAACTGAAAGGGCATGAAGTGAGCTCCTACGCTGACCAGAAGTGATTGCCATGAGAAAAACCGTCTTGACCGTAGTAAGCAGAAGCGTCGCAGAACACAGCGGTTCGAAGGGAGGGCGTGCTAAAGCTTGCAAAACCTTGGGTTAACTCCACGCCGGCGTCAGAGGTCTGAAGAAGGGTCTCTTAAGGAAGAAAAACTTCAAAAGAGCCGCTAGCTGAGGAGCAGAAGAAACCGAAGTACCATCGGCAAACCCCGAAAAAAACTGCAGCTATAGCAGACCGATAGCCACAAATCGTTGACAGAGCTCTCCCCTTGTCATACAAAGAGATCAGAAAGTCAGCAATAGAAGGTAAAGACGCCCACCTCCTCACACCAAGTGTGAAAAGCATCCAACCAGTAGTTGTAAACCGTCCTGGTCGACTCTCGCCTACTCTGGACTAGAAATTGTGCAGCACGTTCGGAGAAACCTGACGAACGAGCCCTCTTCCCGATAACCGCCAAGTGGTCAGATGGAGGATTTCCGGCCGCTGGTGTAGAATACCAAACAGAGGTTGCGACACCAGATCCGGATGACACGGCAACGACCACGGAGTCCCCACCAGGAGGGTCAGGAGGTCCTGAAACCACGACCTCGCCGGCCACCAAGGAGCTATGAGAATCATCATCGCTTGATCTTCCCTGATCTTCCAGAGCACACGGGGAATCAACGTGAACGGGGGAAAGGCGTAAGCCCTCCACCCCCCCCCCCACGGGATCGCGAAAGCGTCCAGAGCAAAAGCTCCTGGTTCCCGGACTCTCGAGAATATCGAGGAAAACGATGGTTGAGCGAAGTTGCGAAGAGATCGATGTCGAGAACACCGAACACTCTCCCCAGATGCCTGAAGACAGTCGGAGACAGAGTCCACTCTGAGGGAAGGCACTTGCCTCTGGAGAGAAAGTCCGATATGATATTCTCTTCGCCCGGGATATGTGATGCAATCGGGAACACCCTCGCCCCCTTGCACCACGCCCAGAGTTGAGAGGCCAACTCGTTCAGAGCCACAGAATGAGTGCCTCCCTGTCTGTTGATGTACGCCATCACCAACACGTCCGTAAGAATCAGAACCGAACAACCCACCAGACGAGCACGGAAGTGACGAAGCGAAGCAAACACTCCCATGAGTTCCAACACATTGATGTGGGGCAGAAAGTCCAGATGACTCCAGTCTCCTGAAATCATTGACCCCTGGCAATGACCTCCCCAACCCAACAGCGACGTGTCTGTGGTGACGGTCACGGAAGGGAGAGGAACTCGGAAGCGTTTGCCCTGAAGGAAGAAGGAACGACGAAGCCAAGGACCTAGAAGACCCTTGATTCTGGACAACAGGGGGATCCACGACAAAAGAGAACTCACGCTCGGCTGATAAAACTCCAACAGAAAGAGTTGGAAGGGTCTCATCAATAGTCGACAATCTGGAAGAATGTCGACTAGACTGGAGAGAAACCCTAGCCACTGAAGCCAACGCTCGGCTTTCACCCGACGTGCACGTCTCAGAGATCGGGCCGTCCTGACTATCGTCTCGACCCTGTCGAGACTGGGACGAGCCAGCTGATGACGAATGTCAAGCTGAGCACCTAGGTAAGACGGCGTGCGAGTCGGGACGAACTCCGATTTCTCCGAGAAATCCGAGATCTTGCGTCGTGGTGAACAGAATCTGCACATGATCCAACAGCAGAGCCTCCGACTTTGCGACCAAAAGCCAGTCGTCCAGATAAGCAAAAAAAACGAAGACCCCGTCTTCTCAGAAACGCCATGACCGACGCCATGACTCTCGTGAAAAACCGGGGAGCAGGGCGCAAACCGAAAGGGAGCGCTCTGTATCGGTAGAATTTGCCCAGGAAGGCAAACCCCAGCAGATCCCGCGACCGCGGATGTAACGGTATAAAATACGCGTCGCGAAGATCCAAAGAAACCGCGACGTCTGCCGGATTCAAAGACGGAAGGATGGTTGCCAGATGATCCATTCGGAAAAGAACCTTTCCCAGATGAAGGTTGATCCGCTTCATGTTGAGAATCATTCTTAAAGAACCCGAGCGCTTGGGAATCACGAACACCGGCGACAAACAAAGACCCGGATGATCGTCTACTTCTTCTATTGCCCCCTTCTCTAACAAAGACACGATTTCGGAGGAAATGTGACCCTGAAAAAGAGGGGACATGATCGGAGAGCGGCTCCGGAGGACGCCATTCGGAAGAGGTTCCACAATATCTATGAAGAACCCTTCTTGTACCACCGACAGAACAAATGCGTCGCTGGTGATCTTCTCCCACGCCGGGAGAAATCTCCGGAGCCGCCCGCCGACCTGAGACCCAAGCACTCGGGGGAAGCCACCATCTAGAGAATGACTTCCCACCACCACGAAAGGGAGTCCGGGAAGATGAAAATCCCCCGCGACTACCCCTGGACGACCTACCCCTAGAAGTCGAACCACGAGACGACGCACCACGGTAAGAAGAATCACGGTTAGAAGAATCTCGAGACGAAGGACGACCACGATCCTGGTATTCCTCCTCGCCCGGGTACCAGTCCTGAGGGCGGCCCTTAGACTGGCCGACTTTCTTACGAAAAGAACCCGAACTCTTCGAACTTTTCTTACGAGGTCTGGAGGAAGAAACCGGCTTTTGGACATCGCGAAAAGCAACGGACAGGTCTCGAGCCTGCTTCTCACCATCAATCTCGGCTTGCAGTAGAGTAGTGAAACTATCTCCACAAAGGTGGGGGCTGGCCACTGGAATCTGCGGAAGCAGTCCTGGAATTTGGCGTGGTCGAATGCCCAAATTAGTGAGCACAGCCTCCCGACGATGCTTCTCGATGGAATGCGAAGTCACCGCAAGCTGTGAGAAAAGAATACCCAAAACCTCTCTCATGACCTGCACCAAGACCGAACGATCCTCAACAGTGATATGGAGATCGTCCGCACTAACCAAAAACTCCACCAGCATGTCCATAACAACGGACATCCGGAGACCAGAAGCAGTCAATGAAGAAAGATCAAACAACAAATTGTCACTTTTATCAAAAGGACCACGAGTCCCAAACTTCTTCCCCAAACGACTGGCCACCGCCACAAGTTTGGGAAAAACCCGTTTAGGACACGAATCCGCATCCTGAGGAACGAAAGCGTACTTGTTCACCTGCCGCTTAAGAAATCCCGTCGATGACGACAAGTCTTTTGCGGCATTCACAAATTCTTCTTTGTGTAGATCAGGAAGAAACAGTCCCTGAACCGCTGAAGAGTCCGATTTAGAAGACAGGAAGCCCCGCCGCCCCGACGATAACTCCGGGACGACACAAGAATCGGGCACATATTTGTGAAACAAGGCTAACGATTCCGCCGCCAGAGACACAAACGGAGTAGACGCATCATCCCCCGCAACTGAACCAGACGACTGAGCGATGGAACCAGTGTCCCAACGATCAACCGAGCCCCCCCTATCTTGACCAGATAAACAGGGACGATCCCCGCCTCTCGGAGCGCCCAACGAAGCGTGAGGCGGAGAAGCAAAAAGAGAGGACCCCGGCGGAATACGACAACTCGAAACCCGCACCGGCGACTGCTCAGGCGAGATCGATGCATCTTCGGAAAACTCCGAAAATAAATCAACCGCGATCGGATCCGAAACTGAAGTAGGACGAACCGGAGGAGCCGACTCGGGCACCGAAGATCGAAAAGCGTCAGCAAAAGCCTGCATCCAATCCGAAAATTCTCCCTCCGTCGGTGGAGGCACCGACGGAGGGAGAGTAGCCACCAAAGGCGGACCCCGAGGAGCCGCAAACGGTCCCGTAAAATCAGAGCGCGGATTCTTCGAAGGATAAACAAAATCCGAGGAAGAACCGGCCACAGCGTCCCGGGAACCCCGCCTCTTACGAGACGTAGCGGTAACGGAAACGGCCGAAGAAACGGGACGGTTATCCGATAAAAGTCCGACGGTAGGAGCTCCCCGCAAACCGAATCGGGAAAACGGAACACGCACCGACGGAGAGGCGCGGTTAGTTGAAGCCCCAGGATCCGACTCGGCTGCACGGGTATCCGGACCGAAATCCGGAACCGGCAAATCCGACAAAGGGACAGAGGTGACCGGTTCAAGTCCGGATCCACGGAAGCAACCCGAATATCCGTCGATGGATTTGTGCACCGACCAAACAAAAGACCTGACGGAACAATTGTTGGCGGTGCAGAACTAAGGCCCGTTCCACCCAGAGTTAATACCTCTGGGTTTCCGGGAACTGTCCCGAGGGGAGATAACATCGCCCCCTCGACCATTCTCATAGGCTTGCCTTGCCCGCATAAATGTCTGCTGACATTTGCATCCCCGGGGTTTGCGGTGTCACCACCGCTCCCGAGGGGCGTAACTAACGAAGACTTATTACTAGAATCCTTCGTCTTCTTTCTCGCGACAGAACTTGATTTCTTCTTCGAGAAACCTGCTAAAAGAAAATTAGAACTGCGAGACATATTATAACCTGCGGGAAAGAAAATTAAACAAAGGGTACGAGCAATTATCAAAAAGAATTAAATAAACTACCAGTGACTAAAACACCCCACCGACTACCCCTGCACGCACCCGAGGCCTCGGAGGAGTGAGGACGGGCAAACGCGAAAGCGGAAAAGTAACAGTAGTCGGCAAGAAAACGTTCTAGAATACTGATAAATAAATAAATTCATGGAGTGAAACTACTCTCTAACGAAAAGGAAATCGTTGAGAATAATTATAAAAGGCGAAAATGCGAACCAAAAAGCGACTAAAGAGGAAAAACTCTTCAACTTTTGGGAGCGATTTCTAGTGTAACTTATCCGTTCGGATGCGAAGAGATAAGAGGAAGAGGTTACGTTGGCGGCGCCCGGACGCAAGGATCACGGAGGGCGCTATTGGTCGGGGGGGTATGAGCAATTTGGCGATGTGTTTTAAGTTTCGGTTATGCAATGTTGAGGTGCAACAATAGCAAAGTAGAATAGGTAGATACGTTGATTTATTGATGTAAATCATTGAATATTGTAAAATCGTATATGCTTCCAATATGTTCATTTGAACCAAATTCATGACCCCATACCAAAACTTTGTATAACCTTTAAGTCAGGGTCTGGGTGATCCCTATGTTTATTGCTTATAGAATTTAGAGAATTCAGTAGTTATTTGAATAAAAAAAACATGTATATTACAATATCCCTTGCAATTTAATATCAGATATACATATACAATACCCAAGCAAAATATGCATATTTCACCTTAACTCCATGTTGACTTCCAAAAGTTTTCCATTAGTCCAGTCTTGCTTTTTAGCATCTACAAGTCTGTAAAAAAATGATACAAAATATGGTTATTTATTATCATTAAAGGTCAGTGTATCTTAGGCTTTACGAAAAAGTTCCTAGACGACTGTGCGATTTTAGAACAATACTTCATTGGTTGTGAAAAAGTACTTGGATAACCGTGCAGTATTTCTCCATATCTCATGGTCTGGAGATCAGCCCGATCACTCGTAAAATATACACGTTTAATTACACATAGGCAGAAATAATAGATGGATGTATGCAGGCAGGCAGGCAGCCCTGTGGGGGGGGGGGGGGGGGTGGGGGGGGGGGTGGGGGGGTGGGGGAGGGGGGGATAGTAACAGTTATTTTTGTTTGTATCCGTTGCTCTTTAATTTCCATTCGATGGCTTACATATTGCTTTCCATACTTGTTTTGCATCTTAAGCCCAGTCTTAATAGAACTTTTTTTATCTCACCCAAGCGATATGTGGATGAGAAACAGTGGGAGGTCTGATCGTAAAACACGGGGTGAGCTTTTGGACACAGTCTTAATCAGCCATCCGCAAAAACCTCACCCGGGTAGGTTACCATAACAACTGCACCTGTCTCATGGCGATCAGCTGGCGAGCGCTGTGTACATGTATACATTTTTTCACGGCGATGACGTAATTTACCCGGGTAAATATCACCCTGGCTCGTCTAGGGTGAGATTTACCTCAATATTGTCCAGACATTACCCCGATTGACGCGTCTTAATTGGAAGGGGGTAAATGTCGTCCGGACGTCACCCCGACTTTATTTTCCAGTTAAGACAGGGTTTCATTTACATTTCAACTGGTGACTTCCATTTCTCTCTCCACCTACACACATCACTCTCATTGCCCATTGCCCATTGCCACACCTTGTTTCTTTCATTACACCATCTTCAACATTATTGTTGAGAAAATATCCAAATCATACTTTTTCTCGCAATTTTATAGTACTTTCATTCCTGTATAGGTTTGACATTCCCTTTCCTGAGCCCCGGCCCTCCCACTCCGGGAACGGAGGTACCGCATGCGTGTTCCCAAAAATTCTGGCTCGTAACAAAGAAAAAGATCTGCCCGTATTGACTTAACACAGCAGACTTTGGCTGAAAAGGTGGGGAAGGGGGAGGTGCTGAAAAGGCTTGTATAACAAGAAAAAAGATCTACCTGTATTGACTTTACACACCGGACTTATGCTGAAAAAGGGGGGAGGGGGTGCTGGGAACATGCATATGCGTACCCTAAATAACACTGAGTGGGGGGGGGGGGTGGTCCTGAGCCCAGCCACTGAATGTTTATCAGGGTCGCTATACTTTAAAAAAGTTCCTTGACAAGCAGGGAGCTAAATTAGGAGGCGATCAGGGAATGGGGGAATTATGGTTCTTCAGGTGGAGGATTGGGGCCACAGGTTAATAATTCCTTCATTTTTTTTTCATGGTATGTTTTCTCCCATTCCTACAAAGGCTTGGCATTCCCTATATATACTTAGCTCAGCTACAGAATGTTAAGCAGGGTCATATCTTGCTAACAATAGGCGTGTTTTCATCAGCTCGAGATTGCCAAATAGCCCGCTATTTCTGATTTGGAAAATAATCACGAAGTTACAAATCGCGTCCTCATCAGCCCGAGATTTGACCTCAAAACTTGAAACTCGACCTTGAGCAATTAGCTAGAGATATTTTGCTCAGCATTCACCCAAAGTGCGAGTCTTCGGGCTGGTGAAGACGCACCGGACAAATAGCAAACTAAATATTTTGCAAACTATCCCAAGGTATCATCTAGGATGATTATCCCGACCAAATATCCCGCTACTGAATTGCAACTTCGGGCTATAAATGAAGACGCAAACTAACTGGAAATTAGCGATCGGGATAGTTGAAATAGCGGGATATTTGGCAATCTTGAGCTGATGAAGTCAGGCCTAATGTCCCAGGATGATCAAGAAGCTAATAGATAATACTGCAGTGAAAAAAATACACGGCGCTCAGGGCGAATTAGCCCCGAAATGCTAAAAAGAGCCCCCGAAAGTCATAAAAGAGCCCCCAAAAATGTGCATAGAGTTCAATGCAAAACAAACTAAAGATTGTTATTTTCATGCAAGCAAGCTATAAAGTATTTTTTTCCCTGTAATACTGGGGATGTGGGAAGGGGTTGAGAGGAAGAGCTGGGGGAGGGGGGGGGGGATCTTGCGCCTTACCTCATTTTCCCATGGTACGATATCTTCCATTCCTTCATCGGCTTAACACTCTCTATGCAGAGCCCCCCGACCGAGTGTGTATCAGGGTCGCAGTCCTCTAACAACGTGCCTGGATTGTCGGGTAGCTGGAGTACTCCAATCCCTGGAAGGACCAAATATGTCAGGACGTTCGCCATCTGGTTCTGACGTCTCGCGATCGCCGTGACGACGTAAACGCCATCTTTGTTTGAGCCATTGAAATAAACAGCGTCTACAGCCTGGCAATATCATGTTAAAAAAAGAGAAGAGTACATTTGTGAATACTTGTAGTTACATGTACATTCAGGAAAGGTATTAAAGCTAAAGGCTAGTTATAATGGTCATGCGATTGCGTTGTGAAAGAAACGTTGTGGAATCGATCAGAAAAGGTTGATCATCTAGCATACAAGTATTGGTGTGTATTGCAAGGTTCTAGAATTATCAAAATGATAAGAAATTTGGCCCAGCGCTAGTCTTGGCAAAGTTACAAGCACTGTACACAGAAAGATGTATATGGGACTACACACGTGCATTTATCTCTCACACACCAATAGATAAACTAATTCAATTGGTAGGCGGTTTCCCGGCAAAATTTGTATCATCATGTATTAGTTAGTCAAAACATATTCTTTCACATGATTGGTCATAAGAGCTTCCATTTCATTTTTTGAAATTGGGGCGTTTCCAATACTGGTCTTTACCTTTAAATAGAGGGATATTGATGACAGAAAAGAATTAAAATTTTTGGATGTTTTCTCCCCTCCCCCCCCCCCCCTTGCATGGCCTCTTATTTATCACACATGCAATTTTGCACAACACAATAAAAATAATAATAAATAACAAATACGTTACTTATAAAGCGCTGACCACCAAAGTCTCTAGGAGCTTTAACACACAAAATAGACTGACAAACAATTACATATTAATCAAAACATAAAAGTGCAAAAAAAACCTACAAATTACAATATGGAATACACATCAAAGTGAACAGAGTTCATTAATCATCAAATGCAATTTTGAATAAAAACAGGAAGGATTCTGTGCAAGACAATGGCTTTGCACATGACCTGTTTCTGGTAGCTCATATATCGGTCAAAGTCTAACTCATAAGGCAGGAAATAGAGTGTCAATAACATCCAGATAGGAAATATGCTGTTATTCTAGATGCCACTTGCCTTGAAGTTCAGGAAGCATGCAGTAGTACATGTTATAACAGTGGTGGTTAAAGCCTTCCCATGTCTTTACCAATAAGCGAGTTCGTAAATAGCTCTGGACCGCATGACCCCAAAATATCCAAAGATCTTTGACACGATGGATACTTCCCACGTATGCATTTTAGAATAATCACTGCCAAAGCGATGGAGGTGCTTCATGAATATCTTTTGTTTGCCTCTTGCAATGAGAAGGATACTTCCACCTGTGTAACAGATCAATGTACTGTTGGTGCATAAATGAATACTGATTACATAACTGTCATGAGCATGATCCGAGTATTCGTCTCAACGGTTTTACAATTTGGGTTCGAATGACCTTTATCTGCCCATGCGCAAATCCTAATTACGAACTCGCTTATTCCTTTAGGGCTTCTATAGCATCTTCATACAAAATAAAGCCAGCTAGATCCCTAAATATTATAATCACCCATTCTAATATCATCATATTTTCTAGACACAAGATTCACTAGACATTTTGTCCTAGACATTAGATTTCCAGGGGAGTGTTTCACAAAGACTAAGATCTACTGAATAAGTTGGACTTAACTATCGCAGGCCGTTTATGTCACTGTCTGCTCTCAACATTATGATGTTTAGATAATATTTTTTACTTCAATAATGAATTATCAAAAATGTAAATTCTGTAGATTTGTGCCAATGATTTGTACCAATGCCAGTAAATGGTGAGGCATGAACAGCCTGCCATAGTTAAGTCCAACTTATAGTTGAACTTAGTCTTTGTGAAACACCCCTCACACTCAGACCTTTCACTGCTAAATCAGGAAGAAAAAAAAAAGGGGAAAAAAAAAAATCAGAAAAAAAAAAAAAGAAAAGAAAAATCTGATTTTTAAAATTAAATCTGGTAATTATCAGGCCTGACTATTATGCCACTTGCCTTTGGGAAGAAGTAAGCTGGCGGCAGCGGTTGTGCTTTGTCCATATCTTCCACCTTGTCAAAGAGTGCCATGCCGTACCCCACGGCACCCTGCTGGCTCTCTAAGGTCTTCCCCTTCTTGGCCGCTCCCTGTCTCTTCCTTAGCCGAAACATGAGATAGAAGATCCAGTACTTGAGACCGAACCAGCGCCCTCGTTGGGAGTACGTGCCCAGGATCGGTTCGGGGTCAGAGGTCAGGAAAGAGTTGAGGATGTAGAGGATTGGAGGTAATACAAGGAAGAGGGCTATGGTCGACAGGATGCCCATGGTGATGATGATGATGGTTTACACCGGTATCTGAAATCAATAATAAAAACTAGATAAGAATGGGAGTAGGTGCTCATGCAGGATCGGTTAGGGGTTTGAGGTCAGGAAAGAGTTGAGGATGTAGAGGATTGGAGGTAAGACAAGAAAGACGGCTATGGTCGACACTCGACAGAATGCCCATGGTGATGATGGTTTACAACGGTATCTGAAATCTATAATAAAAAAGAGATAACAATTCGTCCCTGAAGACGAATGAGGTGGTCTGGAAGTTTTTCTTTAAGGATCCCATATTAAGAGATGAAGAAAAAGAGATGTATGGCATTAGATGGTGATGTTGATAGTTTACACCTGAAATCAATAATTCATGAATGATATTCTGCAATTGTGAGTCGGTCAAAGGAGGTGCACACCGTCTTATTTCTTGTTTGTTCGATCTTATGTTTGCTCCTATGTTTGATCCTATGTGTGACCTTATGTATGTTTGATCTCACTCTTATTTTTATTATTATATATGCATGGTTTATTGAATAAAGAACACATGTTAGTTGTGTGTTTATTATAAGTTTTGGTAAATAATTTTTTAGTCAGACTATGATGCGCTAGAGACACCCATATTAAGCACCTAAGTCCTAGATGTGCTTCATGAATACCTTTGTTTGCCCTCTTGAAAAGAATACTTCCACCTGCGTATCATAGAATATACCGTTGGTGCATAAATGAATAATGTTACATAACTTTCATGAGCGCATATCCAGTTTTCATCTCTGTGGGTTTTACCTTTTTGGTACAAATGACCTTTATCTGCCCATGCGCAGATTGTATCTGTAAACTCCCTTATATTATTCTAAATTCAAACTACGATTGTGATTGAAATGAAGAGAGTGAAGCTAGGACATAACTTTCATAAAAAGAAAGATGCAGAAGATAGTGGTATCGATAGGATCGAGGCTAGGATTAAGAGGACGCCCATAGTGATGATGATGATGGATCATACTGTTATCTGCAAATAAAAGAGAAAAGGGAGAGATGCTTTTGTGCTTTTGTCAGATATGACCCGACAAAAACGTAGCTGTTTTTTAATGATGTAAAGTGTAGTACACCGGTATGCTTTATATTTTTTTAACACAGATCTCGGGGAATATGCATGATTTGTTTGTTGCGCCCATGCAGTTGCCGTTCGTTTACATGGAAACGGTTGGTGTCACCTTGTCGTATCGGAACGATATGTGTATATCAAATGAAAGAGTAAATTAAAGGGATTGGTTAACTTTGTCACAGATTCTGAAACAAAATCCTGGATACTGTAATCATAATTATAAACCTTTAGGTCAGTCAGGAACCCATAACTTTTACAAGCCCTGTCTGATTATCAAGATATTTATGATTGCAAATCAAAATTTAAAAATTTGTTTTCCTAACGGTTTTCATAACACTGCAGTCTATTGGGGAAAAATGAGTCCTGGTATGGTAAAACACGGTCACTCAAAGATTCTTACGTTTTTGAGGCACTTCGTTATCATTTTGAAGTGCAAGTTTTTTAGGGCTAATATTACACCATATCACAGAAACTGATAACACGTGGGGCCATGCCTATCAGATTTAACATTGTTTAACGATCGATGGCTTTAAGGATCAGTTGTAGTACATGTACTAGTCAGTCGTATTAAAAAGACAGATGTGACGACTGGAGGTATATATTGCAAGGATAAGGGCCATACTGCAGATTGGATATCCCCATGTGGCGTCATTGATGGGTTATATGCTGGTATCTGCAAACAACAATAAGAGGAGGAACGGATTTGTAACTCATTCAAAAATCAAACTAAAGCCTCGTTCAGATATGAGGCAGCAAAACCCCATCGTTTTTGAGGATGACCTAAAGTGTAATAGGCTTCCTATTTCTGTATCTGTAGCATGCAGGTTGCCATTTAATTACTGCTGCATCTAATGTATGTTAATTATGCATTCAATATATTTGTTTAATTTCGTTTATTATCCATATAAAATTATATACCCTTAAAATATTGTATCAAACCATATTATGTTCATGAAAATGTATGATGAAAAAAAAGAAAAAAGATGCAGAAACCAATAAATCAAATCAAATCAATTCAAATAAAAAACAAATGGTGTTTTTCTTTTGCCATGGTTTACCACGGTTTACCACATCAAATCTGAACGTGCCATATATGGTGTGATTGATATGAAAGAGTAAAGGACAGTCATCAGCTTTTAGGGTTGGTCATTTCGAGTGGTGTTCTCGAAAGCGGACTAACTTTAATCCATGGTTTAATCCACCGACCAAGTATGGAATGCCAAGTGTCCATGTGAATATATTTTAGAATAATTTGATATTTTCCTAAATTACTGTAATAACGTTATTATATCATACACTGTAGTTGTATCGTTGTTTATTATTAGGTGGTCTGTCGTTTTCGACAGATCACCTATTGTTTTCGTCAGAATTTTCTTTCTTTATTATTATTCTTTATTTATTTTTATTTATTTGCACACTTTTTTGTTAACAGGATAACTCAAGATCAGTTAGTCAATTTCAATTTTGGCACAGTCATAGGTCATTGCCATATTAGACTATAGAGGAACATTTTCAAGGTCATCAAGTCTTCATGACGTCATCCAGGCGCCATTTTGTGTTTTTTTTTGTACTTTCAACTCATGATCATATCTTCATAACGGAAAGGCATTTCTTATTCATATTTATCAAGATCAAGGTCAATATCCGTCCGGTCAACTTCAGGCCAAAAAACGCGCGCGCATGCGTACGTCCGCGCGTTAGCGAGCGCGCAAAAAATAAAAGTGCTCCAAATCGTCTCAAATTCATTTTGCATACGTTTCAGGCCATTTTAAGCATTTCGCCAAAAAAATAACGTGCGTTTCCGCGCGTAATGGCATTTTGCAACATAAAATCGCCAAATTTTTCTGCCATCATATTTAACACATTTTTTCAAGCATTTCGATACCTTGTTCACCTTTTTCTGCCCATTAATAACGGAATGAGCATCCGTTTAAGATAATGTCCGTGCGTGCGAGCTCTTGTAATACATGGGCAAAAACATGCCTATACAAAATCCATTGTAGCGCTTTAGGATGCAAGGTGAACCCAATTTTGTTTTCATATTTTGATAGAGTATGAATCGGAGATATGATTTCATGTCTCATTTGACCCTCAATTAACTCATGACCTCATCATAATGGCCTCCCGAACTTAAAATTTCAATTTGCATATTATGACGTCATCATATTTTTTGAAAATTGATTGTATCTCTGTAAATATTGATCAATTTTCATCTCAATTTTGATATGTTTTAGCTGAGACAATTCTCTACAGATACAGTAATCACGAATTTTCATTTTGACAAAAGCATCATGGCGTATTTTTGCGATTAAAGGAGGCATGTCAATTTTTTGCATTTTGCGTGTATTCTCTATGGGACATGACTTTTTCTGAAAACTGGATTCTACATTCCCGTCTTTCACTGACGAGCAATATCTCCGTCGTCTTAGCTTCATTTTCGCTGAGCATCGAGTATGTTGTAGCTGAGACAATAAGCTATCACAAGTGTGCCATTTATTTTTCGATCAGATGCCGGGGTCATGCTCATATTTCACTTGCGAAGTGGGATTTGAGAATTTCATTTTCCGTTTACGTGTAATCGCTATAGGAAATGGTTTGGTGTATCGGTAACGCACTTGACATCGGACCTCGAGATCCCTGGTTCGAGTCCAGGCGTCTCCAACAATTTTTTTTTCTTCATTTTTTTTTTCTTTTTTGACTTTTCAATGATCATAAAATTGAAAACAGACCACCTAATTCGTCCCCATGACGAATTAAATTTCTAGTTAATTATATTATTACATTTCATTTTAATTTAGTGACAGATTAAATTATTCAAAAAAATATTCATATGGACACTTGGCATTCCATACTTAGTCGGTGGATTAAACGATGGACTAAAGTTAGTCTGCTTTCGAGAATACCACCCCTTGAAAAGAAAGTTGTCAAGGAGGACAAGAGGTCAGTATTGCAAGGATAATCGAGAGCTAGTGCGTCCTTTCATATGACACCTCAATCAGGAAAAATGAGCCAGGAATAACAAAGTTCTGTTTGTTTAAAGTAATGCTTGCATTTCCAGAATTTGATCGAACGGGTTCATTTTTACTGGCTTCTTGCCGTTGCAACGAACAGAATTGACAAAAGACTTTGAACAGAAATGTGATTTTCTCCTTGAAATTCAGATACCGCCCGCCAAATGACTTTTTGGTTTCCTCTCTTCAAATTGCTTTTAATCACTCATGCGTGAAATATGCATCACATGAAAGAGGAGTATCTAAGCTTTCCAAATATTCAATTCAATTCAATTCAATTCAATATGTGTCATTTATTAATTATAATTGTGGTTAAGTTATGATAAAACGTTGATAGTTCTCGGTTTCGTTTTTTCTGGGACGCACTGTATGGCCATGGTGATGCTGGTAGCTAGGTTAAATACTAACCAGTATCTAAAAGAAGGATACAAACAGAAAGATGAATTCATTCTAAAATCAAACTACCATGTAGTATCATTTACAGTCAATGCAGGTCAAGCATAAAGGTGCGGGTTGGCGATACAGCATCTTTAAAGGTATATGTCCTATTTGCTTTCAACATCAAATTCTGTAGAAATTTTCAGAAATGATGTCCTATTTTTGAAATTTAAACGTTGGCATTGTCCTATTATTCAAGGCTGGATTTTCATATTAAAGATACTAGACTACATAATGTATGTTGCTTTTGCAGCCAACATCAAATTCTGTAGAACTTTGCAGGAATTATGAATATTTCATGTACATGTCCTATCTGTGAAATCAGTGTCCTAATATTCAAATTATGCAAGGAAACATGTTTACTATCTAGACTTCACTGTCAGAAACTATTGAGTGACAGTGACTGACTTCTTTTTTCTTCTTTGGTAACATGAAATGAGACATAAGGTACATGAGCATTTGGGTACATCAATAACCCACTTCTTGTAACGGCCAAATTTAAACTGATCAAATGTTTGCACAACGCAAAATGTACAAACATTTGGTACAAGGGTCCGAAAATCAGACTATTACTAAATCGATTCAATCACTTATTAAGTCGAGACGACAACTAATGCTCATTTTCCCACTAAAAGACATTTTTAAGCACTTTTGTTATGAGGGAAGTTCTGAATTAGTATTATCTTTCAAATGCGGGGGGGGGGGGGGGGGGGCATACCAGTAGTACATTTGTAACTTGAAATACAGTGTGAGTCAAAAATAAGTTTACGCCTAGAAAATTGCTAATTATTTTAAAAATCATCTATGAACAGTCAATTATTATACATCTTATGAAAGAGTGTTTGATCCCGCATCATTTTGTGTAGTATATGTTCACGCTTGGGTGAACAGGAGGCATTGTTTGCGAGAGTGCAAAAATCGACTTGCGCCAAAGTTGCTTACAGTGTATGTGATGTTTGAATAAAACAATTGGGATTTGGATATTAATTCCGTCTTTGCAGATCCAAATAGCATCCCTAAAAAAATCAATCATGCCACACATATCAAATATCGAATATCAAATATCAACGAACATTTGTGCGGGCGGGTGTGTGTACTTTGCTTCTGCAAAAAGCATATATATGCAATGCATTTCATTTGATACATTCAATTCATTCTCTCACTCTGCTAATCCCAACATAATACATACTGTAGGCATCACATTGGCGAAAGTTGATTTTTGCACTCTCCTAAACAATGCCTCCTGTTCATCTAAGCGTGAATACATACCACACAAAAATGATACAAAATGATTTGGGATAAAACACTCTTTCATAAGATGTTATTAATTTACTGTTCATAGATGATTTTCTAGGTGTAAATTAATTAACTTTTTTTTGACTCACACGGTTGTTGAAGAAATAAATGCAGTACGTAATTAACAAGTAAAATAATTAACCTACCCTACACATTATACAAACCTACATCTACATGTAGAAACTAAAATTAATCCACACATACGAACCTAGTTACTAGAAAAATCGAAATCCTAGAAATAACACATAGGTTCCTGTAACAATAAAGTTTGCCAAAGTCTGCTTTCTGCATGTCTCACTGGGTCAAAGGCTTGGTGTTACTACAAATGATACACAACGACAATGGAGATGGAACTTATCTACAGTATCTGCATGTAGTAATAATCTTTAATCAGCTGTAGGTTGATGGTTACCGGACTGCCACAGCTAAGTTAGTGTATAAAAGTTTATTGACTTTAGTCCTCAACTTATCTGCCATTGTCAAAAGTTTCAAAGTTCTTTTCCTGTTTTCGACCTTGTTATATTACACACATGTTTCAATGGACATACACTAGCTGTACATGTTTTTGCATGATTCTGCTTGTTTCTTTTTAAATTCATCTCATCGATACTTCTCGATCTGCCTGCAATATAGTCCTCAAGTCCTTTAGTCCTCAACTTATCTGCCATTGTCAAAAGTTTCAAAGTTCTTTTCCTGTTTTCGACCTTGTTATATATACACCTTGTTATATTACACACTTGTTTCAATGGACTAACACTAGCTGTACATGTTTTTGCATGATTCTGCTTGTTTCTTTTTAAATTCATCTCATCGATACTCCATGATCTACATGTAGCTGCCTGCAATATACATATGTAGTCATATTGAAATTTGAAATAAGTATACTAAACAATCTCCTTGTTCTTCAGGTGTGACATAATTAATTTATATTTGTTGTACATGTGGATAGATTATAAACAATCAAGTTACTTAAAAATTGTGCACCTACAGTACTGTAACAACAAAGAAAAAACAGCGCTTTTGAGGAGGGGGGGGGGGGGGGGTACTACAACTGGCCTTTCCCACTTTCAACCCACAGTCAAAGCACACATGTACAAACATTATACACATCAAAATGTGCCCCTTGTAATGATTTTAGAGCCTCTTATTTCACAAACCTTTGTCAGTCATTGAGCGTAACAGTGTCTGCATCGTGAGACTATGCTGACTACAGCACATTAGGCCATTAAAAAAAAAATCATATTTAGCGTTCCCGCCAACTTCCTTTTTGGGGGCCGCCTGCTTTCTGTTTTTTTTTAATGAAAAAACATGAAAAATATACTGATCTTTTCTTGAAGTTTAAAAAAGAAAGAAAAAAAATGGCCTGACTGTCAGGGAAAAAAGTACCGAGCAGCCATTTTAGGAAAAAAAGAAAAGAAAAAAATGGGCCTCCTCCTTTATATTTTTCAAAAAGGCAGGATGCTAAACAACTTTTAAAATTTGGCCTTAGTACATGTATACTGTATGTCTAGAGCTAGGCTATCCTCAAGGCTTTAGGAGTTGTGGTGGAGAGTCAAAGTAGAGTTTGCATGTGCCTGCCGATGGTGTTTTAGAGGCTGTTAATTCACACCGCAATGAGATAGCGCGGTCTATCGTAGAACCCCCCTTTTTTCTAGCGCGCGCTATCTCTCGTGGACCACCTCCAAGAGTTGCTCCAGTGGCACACCGTTTTGGCTCGCCGTGGCTCGCTGTTGGGCGGACCAAAACGACGTTGTACCTTCCAAACCGCAGAGATAGCGCGGTCTAGCGCGCGGTATCTCTGCCGGTGTGAACAGCCTCTAGGATCCATGTACATGTAAGATAATCGCCAGAATTTATGATAAGGCTCCCAGAAATAGATCAGTATACAAAGTCCAATGGGTTCCAATGGGTTAATTTCCTTTGTTTGTTAGACTCGTATCTAAAACCTTATCAGACTAGGATCATGCCAATCTCTGATCCTCACTATCGCCAATATGTAAATAAAATACCTGTATATTACAGTGGCGGATCCAGGAGGGGGGGGGGCCTCCCCTGGGAAAAACAGGTAAAAAAAACGTTAATTTTACCTTTATTTGGAGGCGGGTCTCCTCCTCTGGTGCTCAAGTGGGGGGGGGGGGTGCAATTTTTAAATTTTTGAGGGCAATTTTTTTTTTTAATTTAGTGCTCCTTACCCCCCCCCCCCACACACACACACACTTTTTTTTCTTCTGAAAATGGAAATTTAAACACTGGAAAGTTGATTGATAACATTATTTAGTATGATTTGATCCGGGATATATCTCATTAATGAAACATTGTAATGGATATTATAGTCTCAAACAAACCTTCACATTAGGCTACACCATTAAATTGAGTGCAGGCCATATGCCCCAAATTTAGTCATCTTCTTTTGTGTACATCAAAAGACCGAGGTTTCCAAGGTTGATCTCGGAAAATGGAAATCTGATACAGGTAAGTTGTTTAATAAAATCACTTAGTATGATTTGATCCAAGATGAAGATATATCTCATTAATGATACAATAATAATAATAATGATAATACTCAGTTAATAGCACTTTTTAATATTACAATCAATAAAGCGCTTCCATACTTGGAGATTATTACCTTGGCTTTAGCTGTGCTGCCATTGCGGCGCTCTAGCATTTCAAAGAATTAATTCCTGCCAGGTACCCATT
>JAVYIG010012525.1:0-53087 GCA_035222895.1 Strongylocentrotus droebachiensis | reverse complement strand
AATAGTATTAAGTTGTTACTTTGTCTTTGTCACTCCCCCCTCCCTCGGTAAATCTCTCAGTGTTGACAATGACCTGTCAAAAATTGAATTGACCCTCTTGCTGGGGGGGGGGGGTAGTGGGGTCGATGACACCATAAGGGTGAGAGAAACATTATAAGTTCATTTCCTGCTTATAAAGTGCGCCCTCTATTGAGAAATATTAGTGGTTTTGTGGCCCTTTGGAAGCCATATTGGATTTCGTGGTTCCCTGAACCACTGCTTAACGTTCTAACTTATCCTAATGGATTCTATGACCCCGAAAACCAAAGCATAGACACCCCCAATTATGTCTCTCGGATGGATAATAAGTGACTTATGGCCATTTTTATGTTATGGCGGCCATTTTGGACGGTGCCAGGTAAAAATGTCAGAGGTAAAAATGTCAGGGGAAAAAATGTCAGAGGTAAAAATGTCAGAGGTAAAAATGTCAGAGGTTAAATGTCAGAGGTAAAAATATCAGTGGTAAAAATGTCAGAGGTAAAAATATTAGAGGTACAAGCATAAAAAAAATGAGTGCCGTCATAATATCTCAGCACTTTTATCACACAGAATGTCGAGACGTACAGCTACTGCATGGGCTAGTCTATTATATTCCTTTCTTCCATAATGTAAATTTTATAAATGGCTGTGTGTTGTATTTCGTACCTGTCCTCAGGATAATACAATGTGGAAAATAGATTTTGAAATTTATTCTTTTGTGATCAGGCTTGCATATATTATATTATGTATGAATGTCTAACATTTTTTGATATTTTGAATTGGTTGATGTGTTAATGTTTGTGAAACGGACCGGTTTGGCCGGTGGCAGCCTACAACCTAGCCCGTGTAACGTTCCAGAGACGAACAAAGTCCAAACGAAGAAATGAAAGTTATCGACAAAAGTCAAGTGTTAAAGTGAGTAGTGCATTTAGTACAAATAATTACATATAATCACGAGGAATCACGAAAAGTTACATAATATAGGCTGGGCGCCCCGAACTCTGCTAAAGCTTTGGCACCTCATGGCGGCAAAGGAAGTGGAGTAAGAATGAGAAAAAATGTGATGGTGCGGTTGGCATTTAAAGATAAAGTTGAGTTCTGGTCTTGCGATTGCATTATGACAGAAACGGTGTGGAAGCAATCAGAAAAGGTTGATCATCTAGCATAAACAGGTAAGTATTGGTGTGTAGTGCAAGGTTTTGGAGTCGTCAAAATGATAAAAACTTTGACCCAGTCTTGGAAAAGTAACAAGCACTGTACACAGAAAGATATTGATACGGGACTAACAAACATATGGCAATCAAATCGGGCCTCATTTTAAAGCTGTTACTTTTCATATCTGGGATATGAAGTCATTTGAAATGAGATTTGCAGGGAATAACTTTTTTCTTTGATGTTCTTCCACACTTGCATAATAAGAATGATAACAAACGCTCACAAATTATTGTTCACCTTTCCACAGAACTCAACCTTCTCTTTAATTGATGTAATATGGGCGGCTTTCTGCTTTGTATTGGAGTAACAAAGCTGCTTATTGATTTTCTCCCCAGACTATTTTATACCGCAAGAGTAACCGACAATATTTTATTGCAACGCGCGCACTTCGGGAATGTGATGGGTTAGCATTGATAACATGGCTTTCTGCTTTGTTTCAGAGTATCAAAATACCAAGCCCACAAGAAAGTGGAATTGTCGGAAATATGCATTTATGGGAAATTACATATAATAGTAGTCATTGCCACGCAGTTAAAATGTCCAACACTCTTCAAAAGTGAAGGAGAAGTGGGGGGGGGGGGGGGGGGAGGTTCATAGATATCTGATCCTATTTGGGGGGCTGTACTGACTTTTCTTTTTATTTAATAATTACACCATGGAGCGACAACTCAGCCTATAACTTCTCGATTATAGAAATATTTTTCCCCAGAAGTTTGCTTAGTGTACCAGTACCATTTGTTTTTACAAAAGCATAATATACCGGTATATAAATATTGAATAAGGCAGACTAATGGGACTTGCATGGTTGCTACTCCAAGTTTCACGCCTTGCAAGCGATCATCAGACAACTGATAGCATTCTTCAAAGTACATGATTCCTCTGCAACCTTGGTACAAATACGCTCAAAATAAGACTTAACTAATACAATACATGAAACCAATATAATAAGAATTACTCATGAATACTTCTAATTGTATTTTATTAGTTAAGTCTTATTTTAGGGCTATTTGTACCAAGGTTGATTAGGATAATTGCCTGATGATTGCTTGCAAGGCGCGAAACTCGGAGTAGAAACCATGTCCCATTAGTCTGCCTGCTCTGCCTAGGCATTGACCACTGTTCGGAAGGATATATAGCAAAGCATAATATAGAGGAAGGGGGAGAGCAGCCGGGTCCCCGTGCCTCAGAAGAAGAATACCCCTCCCCCCCCCCCCCGTCTTCCTTCGGCAATAATCGGGCAAAAAGTAACAATTTTGGGCCGAAAGGTAAATAAATTTAAACTGGGTAAGTGGAAAATAAAGCAGCGGTGAAATAACAACTGCAGAATATCCCTCGCTGTTCTTTTTCGATAAGCCTTATATTATAACCCGGGTGTAACCATAACAAACTTGCCACATGATTTTGTTTTTATTTTACACCTCTAACATTTATACCTCTGACATTTTTACCTCTGACATTTTTAATACCTCTGACATTTTTCCTCTGACATTTTTACCTCTGCATTTTTACCTCTGACATTTTTACCTCCGACATTTTTACCTCCGACATTTTTTCCTCTGACATTTTTTCCTCTGACATTTTTACCTCTGACATTTTTACACCGAGCCATTTTGGACACCATCTTGGATTTGGGGGTTTCCTAGACCATTACAAACCATTCTTACTTGTCCTCAATGGATTCTCTGTCCCCCAAAACCATGGGATAGACACTAAAATTATGTCTCTAGGATGGATAATAAGTGATTTATGGCCATTTCTAGGTATCGGCGGCCATCTTGGACGCCATCTTGAAAATAACAGCTTTCTGAACCTTCGATTTTGGTCGACTTTTATTATGTTATTCCTGAGGTCGAATACTACTAGAAACCGTTGAAAAACCTTTTGTTGCAATTTTTTGGGGGTCAAACCATATCTTGACCCGACTACTGTCCAACACTGCAATGTCATCAAGCTGATCGGAGTGTTTATGCAGTCCAATATCAATGGGACACTCATGATTGTTTGATTTGATTTATTCGTCCACAATGTGGAAATATGCTTCCCACCAGCATTACAATAATACGAGAAACAGAGTACAATAATATGAAACATGCAAAACAATTAAGCAAACAATTTCAGAACAGAAAAGATCTCGTCATTTTTGTAATATGCAATTTGTACTACCAATTCAATTTTAGGAATGCAAATTGCCATTTGCCTTATCAAAATTGTGTCCTTGTAATGCCCTTATTTAACTGTTTAGCAGCTCAATAAATAGTGTACATTCAGAGCTTCTTATTAAAGGTATTACAAAGTTTTGGTAAGGGGTCTTGAATTTGGTTCAAATAAACATATTGGAAGCATATACTATCCTACAATATTCAGTGATTGTTGTCGCGGTTGAAATCGATTCTAAAGTTATGAAATTGTGAATAATTAACTTTTTATGTTGTATAGCTCCCTCTCAAGGTCAATATATTAATTAAGCTATAAAACAATGTTTCTTGACTAAAATTGACCAATTAGCTATTTCGGTTTGGAAATTATATATCACAACTACATATTCTAAGATTTTCATGGTCGCAGTTACCATTGTACAGCCGTAGGCGCTATTCTCGAAAACAGAAATGTTTTAGGGGCTAAATTTGATAGTGCTTATAATACATCCACATGGGCATCCAAATATATCAAAATTGTAAAGAATCACTATCCACCCAATTTCAAAATTCCCCTAAACTTTGTATTACCTTTAAAGGTACTATGTCCCATTTGTAGGCCAAAACAAATGAAAAGGTTAAATTCCAACGGCATTTGAAAGATAATACTAATTTAGAATTGCCCTAAAGAAAGTGGGGCTTGAAAAAGTCTTCAAATGGGTTAATAAGTAACAGTCTTGATTTTCAGACCATAGTACCGAATGGTCATATGTTTAATGCTGCGCAAAGATTCAATCAGTTTAATTTTGGCCGTCACAAGAAGTGGGTTATTGATGTAGACAAATGCTCATGTACCCTTTACAGCTCATTTCATGTATGTTATTACCAGAGAAGAAAAAGAGCCAGTCAGACACTCAATAGTGTCTGACGGTGAAGTCTAGCAAGTAAACGGGTTTCCTTGCATAATTTGAATATTAGGACACTGCTAACGTTTACATTTTACAGATTTTACATACATGAAATATTCATAATTCCTGCAAAGTTCTACAGAATTTGAGGTTGGCTGAAAAAGGGACATAGTACCTTTAATATGAGGATTTTTTTTATTTTTTTATTTTTTATATATATATATATATATATATATATATTTATTTTTTTTTTTTTTTTTTTTTTTTTTGGGGGGGGTCTTTAGTAAAGATTAACTTTACTTTTGGGGTGCGTTCAATCGAGTTTTCGAAGCTAGAATCACAAACATGAATCACAAATCAAAACGCCGTTACAAAAAACAAGGTCACTGCGGTTAGCGTTCAAGCGATTTTTCATCAACGCTGATTCTAGCTCGTTTCGAGCCCAGCCACTGCGGATCACACTCGCAGTTTGACCCAGGAAGTATAGGGTCAACTTCGGCGCGCGCTTTTTGGAATTGTTTACGGCCGACTGTGACTGCTGTTTTGAGCATAGATCGCAATAATAAAACAAGAATGAGAAGGTGATGGAAGGAAGAAACAAAAAATAACATAAGGAAAGACAGAAAGAGAAAGTGGTAGAATGATTAAATCAAAGAATAACATAAGAGAAAGTGATATAATTATAAAAACAAAGAAGAACATAAGAGAAGGTGATAGAAGGAAGGAACAAAGAATAACATAAGGAAAGACAGAAAGAGAAAGTGATAGAATGCTTAAAACAAAGAATTAAATTTAAAAAGCTGATAGAAGGAAAAAAAACAAAGATTAACATAAGAATAGAAGGAAGAAACAAAGAATAACAAAAGAGAAAGTAATATAATTATAAAAAACAAAGAATTACATAAGAAAAGCTGATAGAAGGAAAAGGACAAAGATGAACATAAGAATAGAAGGAAGAAACAAAGAATAACATAAGGAAGACAGAAAGAAGAGTGATAGAATGCTTGAAACAAAGAATTACATTAAAAAAGCTGATAGAAGGAAAAAAACAAAGATTAACATAAGATAGAAGGAAGAAACAAAAAATAAGAAAAGAGAAAGTGATAGAATTATAAAAACAAAGAATAACATAAGAGAAGGTGATAGAAGGAAAAGAACAAATATTGAACATAAGAGTAGAAGGAAGAAACAAAGAATAACAAAAGAGAAAGTGATAGAATTATAAAAACAAAGAATTACATAAGAAAAGCTGATAGAAGGAAAAGAACAAAGATGAACATAAGAATAGAAGGAAAAACAAAGAATAACATAAGGAAAAGACAGAAAGAGAAAGTGATAGAATGATTAAACAAAGAATAACATAAGAAACTGTGAGTGAAGGTAAAAAACAAAGATTAACATAAGAATAGAAGGAAGAAACAAAGAATAACAAAAGAGAAAGTGATAGAATTATAAAAACAAAGAATTACATAAGAAAAGCTGATAGAAGGAAAAGAACAAAGATGAACATAAGAATAGAAGGAAAAACAAAGAATAACATAAGGAAAGACAGAAAGAGAAAGTGATAGAATGATTAAAACAAAGAATAACATAAGAAACTGTGAGTGAAGGCTAAAAAAACAAAGATTAACATAAGAATAGAAGGAAGAAACAAAGAATAACAAAAGAGAAAGTGATAGAATTATAAAAACAAAGAATAACATAAGAGAAGGTGATAGAAGGAAAAGAACGAATTTTAACATAAGAATAGAAGGAAGAAACAAAGAATAACATAAGGAAAGACAGAAAGAGAAAGTGATAGAATTATAAAAATAAAGAATAACATAAGAGAAGGTGATAGAAGGAAAAAACAAAGAATAACATAAGAATAGAAGGAAGAAACAAAAAATAACATAAGGAAAGACAGAAAGAGAAAAAGAGGAAAACAAGGTATAACATAACGGAACAGGCCATGATAAAGAGCATGGTATAGTAAACGCAAATTGCATGAAAAGCAGGCGCGCGGTTTTTGCCCAAACCGGAACAGGCTCCGTCATACAATCATGATTGAGAACTCCGTCCCGTTCAATCGAATTTTAGCGACCGTGATTCTGCAGAATCATGATACAAAACGCATCTTTTTCAGTGTTTCATGTTTGTGTTTTCAAACACGTTTATTTTTACGACCTACGAAAAAAATCGCTTGAACGCATTGCGTTTTAAACTAAACGTCTTTAGAAACCGTGATTCTAGGGTGAAAAAGTGTCGATTAAACGCACCCTAACCTCCGACACATATTAAAGCAGGAAGCATTAAGGTTAATTGTTCAATTTTTTTTGAAAAAATACATCAGTACAACAGAATTTAATCAAATTTGGCAGGGATTATTCATGGGAAATGATAGGTTGTTGTGGTACCTTGCCCCTTAACGGAACCCCCGAAAATGTCCATACATGTATATAGCAATTTCTTTACTTTGACTCTAAAACTTAATGCTGGCACTCAATACAATTTGACATTTGAGAGGGGATCTGAATATGTTTGTATTGATTACCTTGCCCCTCATGAGGACTCAGGGGCAGTGCTCCCCTAAGGGTCTCAATAATTGTGGAAAATTATTACTTAGGTCTCTTGTACATAGTGTTGCCAGATGTTTATGCATGAGGGGGGTATATTAAAAAAATAATCATCTGTGGTACATTTTCGATGTAGGTACCCAAGGGCACAAGTGATAATATAGTATAGTAATTGATGTGGCCACTAATTTTACAGGCTCTGATAAACACAATGTCCATTGATCTCGTTATACATGTCTGTTGTAATGAAGGTATTGAAATGATATTGATACGCAATTATGGTTCAAGGGGAAAAAATATTTGCGTTCATTCCAAAGTTTTCTCTCCACTATTTATACATGTAAATTGTTTAGCAATTGTTCAGCTCTTACATTTCTGAAGCAAATGGTCATTTGATGCCATATAAGATACTCATATGTTTGCAATTTTCCATTCTCAAATAAGCAGGGGCGGCGATCCCGGGGGGAGGGGGGGGGGGACACATCCCCCCTCAATTTTTTTTAGGGGGGGGATCGTCCCCCCCCCCCCCTGAAAAATTGAAAAAGTGAGAAAAAAAGTGTATAGCAAATACTGACTAAAGACTGTAACAAATTTTTAGGCTCTGAAGGGCCCTAAAGTGCAGCGTTTAGACAAATAAAAATGCAAAAATCTTCTCGCTCCGGAGCTACGCTCCCCCGCATGATATTCTTCGAAGTGTACAGTAAATATTCTAAAAAAGTGAAGTGTGAAAAAGGTATATTGCTTGTTTTTATACTATTCTTTTGCTAATTAAAGTATGTAATTTGTTAATACAACAAAACTTACCTGTGAGGTGATAGTCACTTCCGTAACCTCTACCCCTCTCGTTCTCTTTGCTCCCTCGCCTTGGCGTAATGATGAGGGGGGCTTGGGGGCAGTTGCCCCCCTAATAAAATTCAAACTTGATTTATTTCTAACTCGATACCAGTGATTTACAAATGTTGCTGAAATGGCATGGTTTTTCCATGAGCTTCTGGGGGCTCTGCCCCCTGGACCCCACCAAGGGCCCTATGGCTGGCACCTGTTTGCTCATCTGACCCTGATTGAAATCGTAAAACCCTGAGCTTCCGGGGGGTCTGCCCCCTGGACCCCACCAGGGGCTCTAAGACGAGCCCCTGGATGCTCATCTGACCGTTATTAAATGCCTAAAACCCATGAGCTTCATAGGCCTACGCCACTGGACCACACGCCAATTTACGCTCCACTTGCTATGCTCGCTTTGCTCTACCTAATAAAATACTTTAGCCTCCCCCTCTATGAAAAACCTTCCGCGAGGCCTGCATGTACAATGTTAGAGTTGGGATGCGGATTTTTTTTCTCCCCCCCCCCCCCCAACGTTTTTGTTCAATATACACCACTGCTCCCCCGTCCCTCGCATTTCGCCCCCCCCCCCCCCCTGGTCATGAAAAGAAATCGTCACCACTGCAAATAAGCATTACCGACAATTATGTTATTAAATGTACTTCTTCTGTTTTCACTAAATAGATGGGCATTTTTAAGCACATTTTTTAAATGTTCTTGAAAATCTATTACAAAAGCTGTATGTATCAACTACAGATCTATTTTCCTATGTTCATACTTGTTTATACAGTTTATATTAAAATAACCTAACAAATGTTACCATAATCATGTTTCGTGTTGGGTATTACTTCATGTGTCAACAAACACTACACGTTTCAAGTGTAATCAGTTTTTGAGAGGTTTCAAGAAGAAATGTAAAGTGTTAGCAGCCCAAGTTTTGTGGCAAAAATTAACACACACTTCTGCAAATATTTTTAAAACAAATATCTGTTTGAAGATGAATATTGATGACAGAATGCCCTATTTGAGTTTACTGTTGTAGGCAGAAAACCCCAATTTCAGTTTCTTAAATTGTGCAGCAGTTTTTATTTCAATATCACTTTATTAACAATCATGATTATAGTACATACACTTGTATAGATACTACAAGTAGAAAAGAGAAGAAGCCCAGGTCATGTTTTATTATTAACAATGCAGGGATAATACTTCATATTATTCATAATGGAATTTGTGATGCATAATGTAGACAAATATTAACGGACACGTTTAACATATCGTCTGTTTGGGGTCACAAGGACCCTGACTCCATGTCACAGTAATACAGATCAATGCCACTGTGGCTCCAAACAGACAATGTTACATGCATTCAAAATGAATAAATAGAATTTAGAAACAATATATGTGACTGATATGTGTAAATTACATTATAAAGAGAGAAAACAAATTAATTTTATCTGAACTCTACATTCATACAAAAGCTGTAGAACAAGTATGAATGATGAATTAAGCATAACAAGAAACATGACCAAGAGGAATGATAGGAAGCAGAATGAGAAGAAGAAATAAGAATGAGAGAGGAAAAGGGGGCAGAAGAAGAAAGAGAAGAAGAAAAATAGACAGAAAGAGAATAAAAAGAAGGGAGAAAAGAGAAGAAAGAAAGAAAAGGAGGGATCAAGAAACACGAAAAAAAAGAGTAAGAATGTGGAATATGCATTTATTAAGACTTCAGAAGGCTGTGGCCCTCCCAACATGGCTTATCCTTAGAGCAGTATATTGAAAAGGAAGAAGTTACTGCAATCTTTAATACGGTGTAAAATACGTTCAGAAATTATACAGACGTGTCCTTGTAACAAACACAATCAAACAAGATCAAATAATTGGATCAAATTACCATAAAAAATGAGTGCTTCGGAGCATGTTTGTGGCTTTTTGAAATGATGTTGCTTCATATAGAGTTTCGGCAAGAACTGGATTAGGAGTTGAATGATCATGATCGATGATCGTAACTTGGTCAACATCCCAATTAATTCCTAATTTAATTCTTCCTTTTCTCTCTACTGTGATTCACGAGAGACCAAACAGCTATAATAAAAAATAGTAGACACAAGATCATTTAAACCATGAGCGTTTATTCAAATCCATGCTAAAATCTAGCCGGGAAATATTCCAATAACAGTCACATGTTAACAATTAAGGTAGTCTATTTATTAAGCGAAAGACTGCCGCTTTTCAAATTACACTACATTATCATCAAACTTGTCAAATGCGTTGATGTTATTGTCAATGATGATGAACCAACGATGTCAAAGAAACAATTAGGGTCTATTCTGTCGATGACGACAAAGGTGGAGTTTTTAATGATCTCGAAGAAACAAGATTTGACGATGTGGAAAAGAAGACGGAAGTTTCTGACGATGTCGAAGAAACAAGAAGAGACGATGTGGAAAAGAATAGCAAAGTTTCTGACGATGTGGAAGGTAAGCGTAAATCCTGATCTTCAAACAAAGAACGGAAATCGACGGTGTAAATATTCAAACTGGGGTTTGTATACTGTTAAACAGAAAGATGGCGTGGTCTTCATACAAAGAAACGATGTCGATGATGGCGAAAGTAAAGTTATCATGATGATTATGAACGAAGAAACGAATGGTCGATGTCAAAGGTAGAGTTCTGATGATGAATGAAGACACGGAAGGTCAATGTTGACGATAAAAAAGCAAAATGGCGACTTTCAAACAACCAAAATAAGATTTTTAGCACAAAAGTGATGATGCAGGCAAGTCTGTCAAACTGTTGCTTTGTTGATATATTGCCGAAACAACACAATACAAACGAAATATCACTGTATACTGAACTTGTCAAATGCGTTGATGTTATTGTCAATGATGATGAACCAACGATGTCAAAGAAACAATTAGGGTCTATTCTGTCGATGACGACAAAGGTGGAGTTTTTAATGATCTCGAAGAAACAAGATTTGACGATGTGGAAAAGAAGACGGAAGTTTCTGACGATGTCGAAGAAACAAGAAGAGACGATGTGGAAAAGAATAGCAAAGTTTCTGACGATGTGGAAGGTAAGCGTAAATCCTGATCTTCAAACAAAGAACGGAAATCGACGGTGTAAATATTCAAACTGGGGTTTGTATACTGTTAAACAGAAAGATGGCGTGGTCTTCATACAAAGAAACGATGTCGATGATGGCGAAAGTAAAGTTATCATGATGATTATGAACGAAGAAACGAATGGTCGATGTCAAAGGTAGAGTTCTGATGATGAATGAAGACACGGAAGGTCAATGTTGACGATAAAAAAGCAAAATGGCGACTTTCAAACAACCAAAATAAGATTTTTAGCACAAAAGTGATGATGCAGGCAAGTCTGTCAAACTGTTGCTTTGTTGATATATTGCCGAAACAACACAATACAAACGAAATATCACTGTATACTGAATGGTGCAAAATCGAGGAGGAACAAATAAGCAAAGGTCCTCCCGTTACCACTTTCTCCCATTGCCAAACAGTACTGTTGATCAATTAAATCCAATTGCGTCACATCTATTTCATGCTTGTAGTCAGTAGCTCCTGCAATAATAACATAAATAATACATTTTTGATTACACAGAGAAACAGAATTTAGACAATTATTTTGCAGAGAGATTTTCAGGATTGAATACAAGTTTGATTTTGCTCCAGAAGTTTAGATCTATCACTGTATCAGTGTCATAAATTATCAATTATCTCCAAGCTCCGATACAGTTTTACATATTGTTAGTGTTACCATGGTTAACAGTCCGTGTCTGCTTGCATGGGCCTGGCCATGTACAATTTTTGGTTTATTTTTAAATAAATATCTTTCAAAACCCTGCTCTGCAGTTGCAGTACCATCACTCTGGAAACAATATCCGACCTAGGCCACACATAGCAGCATTAGTGTACTTTTTTGTATTACCTCTATTGATTCTCAACATTTTAAACAACACTGTACAAAACTCAACTTAGATCACTCAAAATAAATTGGTATTTAGTGACAATTGATGACACCTATACCGTGTGTCTCAAAAAAAACGTAACACTTTTGAAATGGTTGCCAAATTGAGCATATATAATTTTATGAAAAAATGTCTATATGTATGGAAAGCTAAAGGACCAACCTTTCATATGATATGAAAAAATTAAAAAAAAAATCATGCTTCGATGGACAGTGTTCACTTAAGTTAGAGGTATGAAAATGGGCCTGCGCAGGATTTTTCCTTCCAATTTTGGACAGGTAAATTACTTGTAACTTACAAAATAAGGTCGATATGAGATATTCATGATCGATGGATCAAAAGGATATTTTGAATCAAAAGGATATTTTGAATACCTCGAATACCATTCCTTTTTCAGTGTTATTTATCAATCCCGAAACACCACCGCCCACCCCCCCCCCCCACACACACACACACACACATACACACACGTGCACACACACACACACACACATTAGGGCAGACATGACAAAAAACAAGTTAAATCTTTTTTTAAAAGATTTTCATGTTTCTTTTATTTCTTTCTTATTTAAAACTGCTTTGTTCATCTTAAAATGAAAGATCTGACAAAAGTAATCAGTTCAGTAGTCCACATGGCTATCTTTTCTTCTTGATTGAATATCAAGGCTTTCAAAGTACCGACTGAGTAAGGGTACCGGTAAAGATAAAAGTCTTTCACATTAATGATTCAAAATATCCTTTTGATCCATCGATCATGAATATCTCATATCGACCTTATTTTGTAAGTTACAAGTAATTTACCTGTCCAAAATTGGAAGGAAAAATCCTGCGCAGGCCCATTTTCATACCTCTAACTTAAGTGAACACTGTCCATCGAAGCATGATTTTTTTTAATTTTTTCATATCATATGAAAGGTTGGTCCTTTAGCTTTCCATACATATAGACATTTTTTCATAAAATTATATATGCTCAATTTGGCAACCATTTCAAAAGTGTTACGTTTTTTTTGAGACACACGGTATAGCAGTAAAATAGTCTTTTCAAATAAACCGATGTTAGAAAAAATTCTTTGAAAATTAAAATCGTGAGTCTACTGTCAAACTTGCTGATCATATCAGCCACTTCGTACTCATTGTGTTCACGAGTGTGTAATTGTGTGCAATCGATTGCCCTCTCAGCACGTATGCAGCGCTATAGAGGTCTACTAGTGCTACTATGCTTGGGGTCCAGACAACTCGCCACAAAGACAACCCGCCCCAAGACAACCCGCCACAATACCCTGGACATCTCGCCACAATACCCTGGACAACTCGACACAGGCGAGTTGTCCAGGGTGGGGTGCCTTTTCGGGCAACTCGCCACACTTTTTTCCCCTCATGATTTCTAGATCTAAAATCCCTTATCTTCATGATCTTAGATGGAATTGTCATTTTATGTATTCATTATTCTTTTATAAACGCAGTCATGACAGGAAACATGGAAATTGTGAGTATTTTGAGAGCTGTTCTAAAGAATAAAGATGATTTTCCTTGCGCTTGCAACAACACCCGCAACAAGAATCTATTTTGGACTGTGCGAAACTAACCTAGAAAATCTAGAAATAAACCATATTTCAATTTTATTTCGCGGGTCAACTGCCCCCTCCCCCATCAGGACGCCAGTGCTTCCAGTACGCTTCCATGAATTCCTACCATTAAAAATTATCAGAAGGGAAAAAGGACATGTACAAAGGATAAAGGGGGCACTTTAGGGGAACCTAAAAAAGTGGGGGCACAGTGTCCCCCCCCCCCCCCCGATGAAGAATGCCGCCTCTGACGAAACTAACCCAGAAGATCTAGAAATAAATCACATATCAATTTTATTTTGCGGGTCAAATACACCCCCCCCCCCCCCCCCCCATCAGTACACCAGTGCTTCCAGTATCCTACCCTTAAACAATTTCTGAGACAGAAAAATGCAGCTGCTATAGACCTCTAGATCTAAATACCAAGTTATCCCAATGATCTGGCGATCGTACGCCTTCGGTTTGTCAAAAATATATTATTGTTGCAAGGGAAATCAGCTTTATTCTTTATTCTTTGTAATAGAGTAAATTTGTGTAATTTGTGTATTATTATTATTATTTCTTTGTAATGACTGTGTTTATAAAAGCACGAAAATCATGAAAAATGACAATTTCATCTAAGATGAGGGATTTTAGATCTAGAAATCATGAGGGGAAAAAAGTGTGGCGAGTAGTCCGAAAAGGCACCCCACCCTGGACAACTCGCCTTTGGCGGGTTGTCTTGGGGCGGGTTGTCTTTGTGGCGAGTTGTCTGGAATTCCTATGCTTTACTGGAGTGACCTAGGCTATAGGCCCTAGCTAAGCTTAATTAATAATTCATGTTGTTGCAAGCAGTGAAAAAATATCTTAAAAAAAATGTCTGCCAATGCAATAATCACTGGAGCGCCTATAGCCTATATGTAGGTCTGCATCAGCTGCATGCAGCTAGTGCACAAGACCGAATTTTCCGTCTCTTTCGTTCGTTAGCCTCTATTGGGGTAGGGTTGGCTCTCTCTAAAGAGAGAGCCGACCCGAGAGCCGACCCTACCCCAATAAGACTAAGAGGCTAACGAACAAAAGAGACGGAAAATTCGGTTTACTAGTGCACTAGAATGCTACTATTATATTCTGCTAGCCGCTGCTAACTATTACTTATTAGTATTAGTTGTACATCGACTCTGTCCGTCTTTGTTGACTCAGTTTGAGAAATTGAGTGTGCTAGTACGTAGGCCTACTAAAAAAAGTAGGCCTAGATCTAGTCTAGATCTAGACAGAAATAACCATCTGATTTGGGTCATTTCTTTAATAAAACTGACATTTGTTGACATTCCCCAATACTCGGAGGTCTAGTGGAGCCAGACGTAGTCTCAGTGGAACAACCGACGATTAGAGAGACTGAAGTTTTCGGTCTAGCCTAGATCTAGATCAATTACATTACTCAATAGTCTATTATTAGGTGTACAACATGGAAATGAATGTATGGGAAAAACAGTGCATCTCTAGACCATTAATTAATTGCATATCAGGTAATTTTTCCGCTGTGCAATTACTTTCATCCCTATCTTGTCAAAGATAAAATACAAATAGTCTAGAGAATAATATGAAGTTAAACCTACCATTTTCACAGAAATCATCGTAATAACGTCTCGTCATAATAATCGTCTTCAATCAAGCCAGGGCTGGTTTTGTTTACGAAGCGCCCGCCCACCCAAGCCAGGAGAAAAAAGTTTAAGATAAAGTTCACGATAAAATATACGATATCGTCAACTTATCGTGATATTCAGCGAATAATACAAAAGATAAAATGGAGGATGTATTAATAATGTCATTGACATATAGCAGAAATAGCAGTGGGCCTAGAATGGAGCCTTGAGGGACACCACATTGAACTAAAAGTGAATCAGAGTCATAACCATTAAATGTGACATATTGTCTTCGATTTCTTAAATAATCTTTAAACCAAAGGAGTGATTGACCTCGTATACCATAATAATTAAGTTTTGAAAGTAAAATATCGTGATTAAGTGTATCGAATGCCTTACTGAGGTCACAAAATATACCACTGACATGTATTTTGTTAGCTATGGCGTTTGTAATTTTATCATACATTTGGATTAAAGCCAGGTTTGTTGAGTAATTTTTTCTGAAGCCATATTGATTAGAAGTTAGCAAATTGTGTTTGTTGATAAATTCATAGAGTCTATTATATACTATTTTTTCAAAAATTTTGGATATACTTGGGAGTAGTGATATGGGGCGATAATTCCTAATTTCATGAGGATTGTCTTTTTTGAAAATTGGATTGATTTTTTGCGATTTTGAATAAGTCTGGAAAAACACCTTGTGATAATGATTTATTGAAAATGTGACTAAGAGGGTTAGCAAGTGGGTGGATTATTTCTTTTAAAAAAGACACACTAATTCTATCATGCCCGTGAAATTTGGAGTTGTTAAGAGAACGTGTAATATTGATAATTTCGGTGGGGTTCGTGGGGCTCAAGAACAGAGAATGTGGATTAGGTTTGGGGAGATAATCCGTGAAATGCGCATTTCGGCTATTAATCTTGCTTGCAAGTTCGAGTCCGATGTTTGTAAAAAAAATGAATTAAATGAGTTTGCATGAAGGGAAGAGTCAACTTTAGAACCATTTAAAATCATCAGTAGGTGGGGGATTTGCCTTTAAGGCAAATAAGTTAGTTCCCATTACCTCTTTGATAATTTTCCATGTTGCATTAGTATTTGAACTGACATCCTTTATTCTATTAGCATAATACATTTTACGTGATATACGAATTAATTTTGTCAACTTGTTGCGATATAACTTGTATGTTTTTAAATTGGCTTTAGTAGGATTGTGTAAATGTGATTTGTAAAGGCGATTACGTGTCTGTATTGATTTTAATAAACCCTTTGTTATCCAAGGATGTTTGGGGTTTTTTCTATTATTTTTTACTTTACCTATGGGAATATTTTTTTCATAATAATGTTGTAATTTACTATTCAAGAGATTATATGATATGTTCGCGTCAGCTTCATTGTATACATCCTCCCACCCCTCAATTAATAAGTCTTGCTTCATTAATTCAATATTACGTTTAGATTCTTTTCGATATGTAAGTTGGTTAAATGATTTGGGGCATGGTAGTTTTAATTCACAAGTTAAAAATATTGGTAAGTGGTCTAAAACTTCAGAGCATAGAATTCCTCCTATCATTTTGTTATTCATGTTGTTATGTACGTTGGAAAAAATGTTGTCAATTTGAGTTGATGAATATGGGTTAATTCTGGTGGATTTATTGATGAATGAATGGAAGCCGAATGAGTACATAAGTTTCATAACATTGTTTGAGTTATTATTGACGACTGAGGGTGGGAAATTGATATTAAAATCTCCAAGAATAAAAGTATGCTTATTTTCATTACCTATTATATAGAGATATTGCTCAAGTTCCTTATAAAATAAAAAAAAAATAGAGCCTGGCGGTCTATAAATTAAACCTATGATGATATTCTTAAATCCTGTGTTTTGAATTTCAATGAATAAAGTCTCTGCATGTAACAGTTTCACATCGGAACGGATCTTAAATTTCAGTTTTTCAGCAATGTAGAAGGCCACGCCTCCGGCCTCTTTTTCCTTTGCGATCTGCCCTTATCAACTTATAATTTGGTAAATTAAACAAATCTGGGGAATTTTCATGTAGCCATGTCTCGCTAATACCAATAACAGAGAATTTGAAATTGTTTAACGTGTGTAAGAGGTTTTCAAAATATTCGAAGTTTCTATTCAGACTTCTTAAATTTGCATGTAAAAGGGAAATATCATTTGGATTACTATCAAACATGTTATTGAATTCTTGAGGTGTGTAGTATTTGCTATTGTATGAATTTTCTATGTAATTATCAGGAATAAAAGAGAGTGACTCCATCAGAAACGATAAAATGTAAAGTACCAGATATTATGTAAGGGATCAACTGCAAGCGTGCTTGTGGTGTAGGTGCGTTTGCAAGTGACTGAACGTGTGTTCGTGTGTGTCTGTGGTGCTGATGTGCAGTCAATATCAATATAAAGTTCATCTATAAAAATAATAAGACCCATCTTGGTCAGCATAAGAAAATCACTGGAAGCAGTAGAGCAGAGCTCAACCACCTAAGAACATGTATATAATAGTTGAAATCATTTACACATAAAAAGAATAATAATTAAGCGGTCACATAAAAATGAATAAGGAGCAAACCCAGGAATATGCTTTTTTTAATCATAAAGTGCAACGAAGCCATACGTTAAATAAGCTCAGGGGTGTAAACAATGTAGGAATATTGTTCATATAAATGTGATAAAGGAGCATGAGTGGATCAGGATCCACTCAGTTTTCAAAGTTGGGAGTGATTTACCAATTATAGTTGTTTGTCAATAAGACATTGTCTGTCCGCAATTTCATTGTGTATCTAGGGTGATCAATTATTATTCGCACAAAAGGCTGGTTACATGGGAATACAATTCTCGCTACCCCAAATAGCGATTCTGCCGAGATCCGGGGAAAATCCTGAAAACGCGCATTGCATTATGGGATAGCTTTTCGACACTACAGCTTCCTGTGCAGGCGCTATATTACTAGGCGCGATAGCGTATGCACCGAATATGTCGTCTGCTCGGTCTTGTTTTTTTTTTCGCAAATATTTCAACGTTTATTTGAACATTTCATTCGTTGTTTTTTGCGTCTTTTGACATCAGTGACGATGGTTTTCTTTTGTGAGGCTGCACAGTGCTGGGCTCATGATTCCAAGCGTAAGAACCCTGAAAAATGGGGGTGGATGAAGGCCGTGACTTGGGATGGGACTCTATACCGGAAGTTGTAGTGACGACCCGAGAGAGTGAAAATTACCTCGTCTCGCGAATTTCGAGATTTTCGTACCTATTTAGGGTAGCGAGAATTTCACATGTGCTATGCGAATCGACAATGGACCATGTGCCTTGAGTGTATCGGCCTTCAAAATTTAGATACAAATAAAATGAAAAATATGCTTGTTTGTTTTTTTGTTTGTTTTTTATTTTTTATTTTCCTATCTTCTGTATAATAGTTACTGTCATAACCAAAAATAGTATTCCTCTTGTAAACTTAAAGGTTAGCAAGGAGTGCAAGATATTAAACATTTGAGATTAAAGTAAGTACATAGCTACTGAGTGGTTACATACATTTCACATTTTATTGACCAGATTCAAATGATCGCCTTATACACCAGGTGTAGTAAAGTAATTCCACGGTCGTGTTGCCTAACATTTCAGAAAAGTAGAGGTACAATAACAATTAATCTTGCGTAGCCACACCCCCTATGATCAGAAACGTGGATGCATTGTGTTAGTATGTACATGCTTGTAAACAAGACTGATATGAAAAAATACAGAAGTCTGTTACAAAACTATCAATCAGCATCGAAATACCCGCCCAGTCGGGCGCTTCAGCAGAGTATCAGGATAAAATTATGATAAACAAGAGTGGAGTAGACACGCCCCCTCTGATTAGAGAGTACATGATATATTATGCAGTGACGAAAGTTTGACAAGGGGTGAATGGTGAGGTAACTGTGAGGCCACAACAAACATTATTAAGATACCTGTACGTGCCAAGTCGGGCATTAGGAATTACAATTCAAGTAAATCGTATAGTTGAGATTGTGAACAATACAAAAGGGTAGATTGGGTCAGTCTTCTGCATTAAAGGCCTATAGTGCATGAGTTGCAAAGATAATTAAAATTAATTAAAAGGGGGAAAAACGCAGAATATAGAATGCGATCCGCATTGTAATAAGCACATTCAATAAATCAGTGTAATGTATTATGTACGTTGTGGTATCATGGATCTACTACTCTGAATCAACACTTATTTGCCCTCTCGAGTATATCAACTGAGTATCATAACAAAAAGGGATTGATCATGCGTGTACAGCCACACCCTCTCTGATCAGGCACTTGGATGCATGCTTGTTTTCATTGTAGGGACTGATTGGCCAAATAATAGAGTTTTTACAAAGCTCAGATCAATCAGCTTTGAAATACCCTGCATGTCGAGTATTTAGTAATGTATCAGAATAAGTGTACGTTAATCCATGAACCTAATACATGGAATAGCCACGCCCCCTGATCAGACAGCGCATGCTGTACATGGTGTATCCAGGCACACAAATTGTAATTAGTATATTTAACAAGCCGATGTAATTGGTTATGCGTATTGTGAAATTAACCCATACCTGCCCTAACGAGCATTTTAGTTGAGTGTCATGATAGATGGAGATTAATCATGCATGTATAGCCACACACTTTTTTGACCAGGCACTTGGGTGCATGTGTGTTTTTAATATCAGGGCCGGTTTGTCAAATAGAAGACTTTGTTACTGAGCCATTGTCTGTTATAGAAAATATCCTTGAAATTCAGGAAGATTGTTTTGGCGCACGAAAGGGCGATCTTGGGAATACAATTTTACCTGCGTTATGTGCAATTCATTTCGAAAATACTACAAATAAAAATTGCCAATTATTAGGACATTTCATTACTTCGTGTAAATAACATTTAATTAAACATTAATTAGTGAAAACATTAAATATGAACTAAAATAGATTCGATAAAATACAAGTATTTTCAACATAGTGTGTCACATTGAATTGATCAAGTCACTTATTACCAATGCCTTTACATTGGAAATTGCAGACGATCTACTGGGTTGTTGCCATTGGCAAAATTAATTAGTACAAGTGCTAATTATACCTTAAATTACTCATTAGAGTAATTAAGGTTTTCAACTGGAGGTTTCAACTGGTTGGAAGTTTTGCCAAATGGTCTAACTGGTCCAGTTAGACCAGTTAAATCCAACTGGTAGCCCTAGAAATTGAAATGGGCCACTTGAATTCTAACTGGACCAGTTAGGATTTGACCAGTTGAATTCAAACAGGACCAGTTAAAATTTGACCAGTTAAATCCAACTGGTAACCCTGGAAATTGAAATGGGCCAGTTGAATTCTAACTGGACCAGTTGGAATTCAACTGGTCTGGTTCAACTGGAGCAGTTGGAATTCAACTGGTCTGGCTCAACTGGCCCATTTCAATTTCCAGGGTTACCAGTTGGCTTTAACTGGTTCAACTGGACCAGTTGCAACTGGTTTTTCCTTCTGGGCTATTCGTGATGTCCCTTCAGGGCCACCAGTGCAAACATTGGAGAAGCACAAACATGCATAGGGTCTGGCGGCTGCAAAATATTTAAGTCTGCACATTTTCCAGGTATATTGAGGTTTATTTTTTAAATATTCATTATATCCCCAATTGTTGCAATAAATGCTTTATCTACAGTTTCGCTGGAAAATACGCCTACGAAAGGCTGCAATAGACTTTGGAATGGTTGAAAAAAGTATTTTTAAGACTACAAGGTTTATCTGCTAATTACAATCTGCTATGAGGGTAATATTTGTTGAATAAGCATACCTCACCTGTCTACAATTCAAGCACTATCGTTTTGTTATGGCGTTTAGTTAGAAATGAAAAGGGGGTCGCAGCTGTTTATTTTAGTTCCTCCTCGTGAAGCAATTGCCTATGAGCAGGGGCGTCGCCAAAGGGGGGGGGGTGGGGGTGTGACACACCCCCCCCCCCCCACCTGTCAGGATATTGTCGGTAAAATTGCGCTGCCGTCGGGAAAAAGAGAAAAGGGGGAGGGAAAAAAGAGAGGGAAAAAAAGAGGGAAAAAAAGAGAGGGAAAAAAAGAGAGGGAAAAAAAGAGAGGGAAAAAAGAGAGGGAAAAAAAGAGAGGGAAAAAAGAGAGGGAAAGGGAAGAAAAGAAAAAAAGAAAAGGAAAAGAAAAGAAAAAAAGAAAAAGAAAGGAAAGGAAGGAAAAGAAAGGAAAGAAAAGAGAAGAAAGAAAGAAAAAAAAACGAGAGAGGAGAGAAAAGAAAGGAAAAGAAAAAAAAAGAAAGAAAAGGAAAAAAAGAAGAAAAAAAAAGTGAAAGGGAAACAAAAGAAACGGGGGATGAAAGAGAGGAGAGAGAGGGGAGGTAAGAGTCTGAGAGAGGAGGAGTGGGAGTAAAAGAGAGAAGGGGGTTGTTGGGTGGAGTCGTCTCGTCGAGGGAGCAAGAAAGACACGGGTAAATATGTTGCTGTGTCGGGTCAGCTGTGTCGGTATTCTTGATCGATCCTCGTGTACTATATCAATGCAGAAGTTTGAAGTCGGTGAGATGTATATATATTGTCGGTCGGCCGACAAGTTTTTTTCCCTACGAACTGTGATTTCTTATCCGCTGTGATGACTTCGAGAGTGACTACAACTACAATACTTGTATTTTTTCGAAGTTTCACTTTCCTATAATATCAGCTAAAAAAATCAGAAAACGCCAAAAATTCCGCGCTTTGCGCGGAAGGGGCAACTTCATTTAGACGAGTCGAGAACGGTACGACGAATCGTTTTCTTTCTCTAATAATTTAAGGAAACGTCAAAACTTCCGCGCTTCGCGCGAGAGTGGGAAACTGACTTCAGACAAATAGGGCATATTAAAAGTCGAAACCGGTTCAACGAATCGTGTTCTTTCTCTAATAATTTGAGGAAACGTCAAAGAAGCGCGAAAGGAGGAAACTCAATTCAGATGAATAGGGCTTAATAAGATTCGAAAACGGTACGAGGAATCGTCTTCCTTTCTCTATATCGTCTTCCTTTCTTCATTATTGTGATGAAACGCCAAAAATTCCGCGCTTCGCGCGGAAGGGGAAAACTGCTTTTTCTCATAATTTTATGAAACGTCAAAGCTTCCGCGGTTTGCGCGGGAGGGGGGGAACTGAATTCAGAAAAGGATAAACAGTCGAGAACGGTACAGCAAATCGTCTTCTTTTTTTATAATAATTTAATGGAACGTCAAAGCTTTCGCGCTTCGCGCGGGAGGGGGAAAACTTCATTCAGCCAAGGATTAACAGTCCAAAACGGTACAATTAATCGTCTTCTTTTCCTAATAATTTAAGGAAACGTCTAAGCTTCCGCGCTTCGCGCGGAGGCCCATCATGCACACCCCCCTAATGAGCGCGCTTTTAAGTGATTCTCTTGCTCACTACCGCCCCTCCCTAAAATAAGATCCTAGCTCCGCGCCTGCATTAAAATATATAGCTTTGATGCTGACTAAATTGAATAAATAATTCGTATATTAATGTCGTCGAGGAAAATGACAATTTTTCGCATTTGCAAGTACTATAGATAGTCCATAGGAAAAACAATTTAGCCTTCGGTCCCAGGTTTATAGGGTTGAATTTGTAGATATTGGACATTTAATTTTGTCGGTAATTGGTGGCTAGTTTTGTCGGTAATCGTTGGCCTCTACACCCCCCCCCCCCCCCCCACTGAAAAAGGTCTAGCGACGCCCCTGCCTATGAGATCACTGTTAGAAAATTATAGATCTCATCAATTTCAATAAAGGTATTTCTGAGTATTGTTAGGTGTTGTAAGTCGCGAGGCTCACATCTTGCATTTCCCCTATTTTATCAAATAGTTTGCCGCATCGACCTGTTTCTCATTCCTACCCATCTTGCAATTCTATATGAACAAGGTGGGATGTACTCACTTATCCTGTGTCATCATGCATTATTATCGTATACATTACGACATCATTCATGATTAAACGACAAGTTGTTTCTTGTATACGTCGGAATGCTAGCTGTTAGGTGCGTATACCAACAAAATTGACGTACTTTGGTAGCTTCTAATAAAAAAGTTGTTATCTGTATGACCTTGAATCATATATTATGATTGTAAAGAAGAACTTAAACTCCGTCTAATGATAACAATGCTGCCAAGGATGACTCAACAGCAGGAATTTCGAAAAGTGTTGTCAACATCCTCTTTTACCAAGTTTGGGCTGAAGCAATGAATGTGGACCAAAAGCCATTATGTGTTTGTTAACTCATTCGAAAACAACTGCTCTTTTATTTACATTGAAAATTAGGCAGCTGGAAAAAGAAATCAACTCAAACTCTAATAAATGCTTATTACAAGCAAAATGTATGACAATCTTTTCGTTATGATAACAATCTTGACTTCATTCGCATCCCTTGTTTAAGGTAACCTTCTCATTGAGTGATATAAAATGGATAAAGTTTATCTCGGATGTTTGTCTTTTAATGAAAGTCTGCTGTCAATTTATTTCCCATCCCTTGATTAAGGTTACCTTCTCATTTTAGTGATACAAAATGGATAAAGAAAATCTGGGATGTTTTTTTTTAAAGAAAGTCTGCTGTCTATTTATTTGATATTTATCATAATAAATGTTCTTTCTTGCATTTGGGTTAAGTAACCTTTGAGTTTTTATCGATATTCGAGATAAACACAATATGCTCCTTACATGATATGCTCCTTACATGTGTAAAATGGTGCAGTAGACAAGTGAGCAGAGAGAACTTAGATATCATGAGACAAGAAGTTAGTAGGCTGTCTAAAATAATCAAAGGTTATCCTGACCAATGAAACAAGGTTCTGTAAAAGCCTAGTTACATTGCATCATTTAAAACAAGGAAGCAGTGAAGCATGAGGTACAATTTAACTTTTTAAAGGATTTAAGACTAAAGAAGCACATGCATATCATGACCTGACCCAAATTGGTTCATTAAGCCCATACTTTTAACAAGAAGATTTTGACAAAACATTTTAAAGACCGTGATGCTCATTCAGCAGTTGAAGAAATATTATAAATAGGGTATAATTGTACAGAACATAAGTTATTCTTCATCGTGAAAGCAATTCAAAGTAATATTGATTATGAATTTTCAATGAAGAGCTACCAAAATTGGGTAAACTTGTTAGTGATACGCCCTATACATTAAGAACAGTACAGCCCAGTACAGTACAAAAGAAAGTTATGTCACTATCTGTGTGACCTTAAATCATATATAATTGTAGAGAAGAACTTAAGCCCCGTCTAATAATAACAATGCTGCCAAAGATGACTCAACAGCAGGAATTTCGAAATGTGTTGTCAAAATCCTCTTGTACCAAGTTTGGGCTGAAGCAATGAATGTGGAATAAAAGCCATTATGTGTTTGTTAACTCATTCGAAAACAACTGCTCTTTTATTTACATTGAACATTAGGCAGCTGAAGAAAAAAATTCGACTCAAACTCTAATAAATGCTTATTACAAGCAAAATGTATGACAATCTTTTCGTTATGATAACAATCTTGACTTATTTCCCATCCCTTGATTAAGGTTACCTTCTCATTTTAGTGATACAAAATGGATAAAGAATATCTGGGATGTTTTTTTTTAAAGAAAGTCTGCTGTCCATTTATTTGATATTCATCATCATAAATGTTCTTTCCTGCATTTGGGTTAAGTAACCTTTGAGTTTTGATCGCTATTCGAGATAAACACAATATGCTCCTTACATGTGTGAAATGGTGCAGTAGACAAGTGAGCAGAGAGAACTTAGATATCATGAGACAAGAAGTTAGTAGGCTGTCTAAAATAATCAAAGGTTATCCTGACCATTGAAACAAGGTTCTGTAAAAACCTAGTTACATTGCATCATTTAAAACAAGGAAGCAGTGAAGCATGAGGTACAATTTAACTTTTTAAAGGTCTTAAGACTAAAGAAGCACGTGCATATCATGACCTGACCCAAATTGGTTCATTAAGCCCATACTTTTAACAAGAAGATTTTGACAAAACATTTTAAAGACCGTGATGCTCATTCACCAGTTGAAGAAATATCATAAATAGGGTATCATTGGACAGAAAATAAGTTATTCTGCATCGTGAAAGCATTCCAAAGTAATACTGGTTGTGACTTTTCAATGAAGAGCTACCAAAGTTGGGTAAACTTGTTAGTGATACGCCCTGTACAGTACAGACCAGTACAGTACAAAAGAAAGTTACGTCACTATACTGAGTTACATCTTGTTATATTACTAATAGTTTATAGTTTGAACTGCACTTTCTTTTCACACAAACTATTTCCTTATTAGAGCGAATTCTACCCTAAGAATGAATGAATAAATGCACATGATTGAGGGGGAAATTATTCCGTCGAATCAAAATTCCTTGCCTCGTTTTAAGAGCTAGTCGGGGTAAATATGGTTATGACTTTTCAATGAAGAGCTACCAAAGTTGGGTAAACTTGTTATTGATACGACCTGTACATTGAGAACAGTACAGCCCAGTACAGTACAAAAGAAAGTTATGTCACTATACTGAGTTACATCTAGTTATATTACTAATAGTTTATAGTATGAACTGCCCTTTTTTAACACAAACTATTTCCTTATTAAAGCGAATTCTACCCTAAGAATGAATGTATAAATGCACAAAATTATTCCGTCGAACCCAAATTCCTTGCCTCTTTCATCGTATGGCTGTGTGGGGATACACAAAAGGCTACGCATGGAACTGATTTACTTCTAGTCTTGTTCAGACGGAGGCAAGTTACCCTGGGGTGAAGGTCGTTTTAAGAGCTAGTCGGGGTAATACTGTTTTCACACTGGCAATACTTTGCTTAACCCCGTACTATAGGTGGGGTTAAAGGGTATCTTAGCCCCGCCTATAGTCCGGGGTTAAGCTTATTCCACTTTCTTTTCACACTGGCAAAATGTTGCTTAACCCCGTACGATAAGTGGGGTTAAAGGGTATCTTAGCCCCACCTATAGTCCGGGGTTAAGCTTATTCCACTTTTTTTCACACTGGCAAAATGTTGCTTAACCCCGTACTATAGGTGGGGTTAAAGGGGGGGGGGGGGGGTTAGCCCCACCTATAGTCCGGGGTTAAGCTTATTCCACTTTCTTTTCACACTGGCAAAAATTTGCTTAACCCCGTACTATAGGTGGGGTTAAAGGGGGTCTTAGCTACAACCTATAGTACGGGGTTAAGCCTATTCCACTTTTGTTCAGACTCGTATTTACCAAAGTGGGCTAGCCCCATGCACCTATAGTACGAGGTTAGCTGGCCCTGCAAAATAGCAGGGCTAATCCCGCAATTGTGGTGCTAACTCCTGATAACTCCGCAATTGCGGTGCCAAGCAAATGAATGAGAACAGAAACGAAAAATAGTCCGGGACTACGCAGTGGAGGGAATTAATGAATAATCACGCTATGGCTAGTACGGGGCTAAAGTGACTCTCACACTCTGCTGTGTAGGCTTACCGTGTGCCACCGTGCGCGAAAATGTCTGCGGACAGTGGAGAACGGCGTGGGCACATGGTGGTTCGTTATCAAAGCGGGCAACACGTTAATAGGGCGTTGGCGCTTATTTACACCCGGTGGGACCCGGCGAAAGTTTTGGGCATGTTCAAAACTTTGGCCGGGTGGCACCGGCCGCAAGTAAGCGGCAAGAGGACGGTGTTGAACGGTATGAGGACGGTATGAATACGTTATGAAAACGGTCACACTTTATGAACACGTTCACAACACGCTCATAACCCGTTACAGAACGGTGATGAACGGGCAAAAAAATCGGGGTATTTATGGCAGTCGTGTCATGACGTCAGCAGTCCGGGGACTCGCTCACAGGACGCTCTGAGCGGTGAGGGGACGCTAAGTGACTGGTAGGTGGCTGCTACAAACCCGGTGCACACGTTCGAGACCCGGTATGGGCCCGGTATGGAAACGGCCAACATTTTCAACAAAAGTCAATCTGGGCGGTGAAGACGGTAGAAGCACGTTCAACACCCGGTATGCGGCCGGTGAGAACGGTCAGAAGATGGCAACGAAACTGTGAAAAGATTAATTTCATGATTTTTTTTTTTTTTGCGGCCGGGGACAAGTTCGCTCAAAACCCAACGTTCTGGACTCTGTTGTTTTTTAATAGCCCGGCAGGTGGACGGTAGGCCTACACGGCAAAGTGTGAGAGCTCCATAAGCGAAACAAGTGCGAAAAGAGTGGTGAGGTAGGTGTAAAGGTCGGAGTAGTGACCGCCTGAACGATGATCGTGTTAGCTACGCCCAGGCGCGTACGCAGGGGGGGGGGGGGGGGGGGTCGTACCCCCCTCTATTTAAAAAAAATAATAATAAAGAAACAAAACAACAACAAAAAAAACAAAAACAATTGTGCTAATCATGGGTGACCCAAAAAAGGTGACCCTAACCCCCCCCCCCCCCACCCCCCTTACGGAACGATCGGTTAAATTTTCGAGAAAAAATGTGCTCTTACCCTCCCCCATTTGAGCGGCGCCTGCTCACTTTTCACTCGCCGCCCAAAATACGCTCGGTGCCTGGGCGGTCGCCGCCCGGGCACCGACCTAATTGCTGGGCGGTGCCTAAATTCCAGCAGCGACCGACCGGGCTACTGATCGGTTGGTCGCTGCTCAGATTTGTGACCATAGCTTTACACGACTAGAGGGTAGCGTAAGTTGACCGTGTGGATGCCCTCACTTACACCAGGAGTATCTATGACCTTTCACGAGCCATTTATACACAGAGTTTGGCCAACTTGGTTTCGCTAGGTCTCTTGTTTTGTGCTTGCCCAACAAAGCAGTAGTCGCCATGCTGTGTCCACCCCGAACCGGGTTGGCCAAAATCTGTGTAAAGATGTCTCTGCATAAGTTACGCTGGTCAGTGAAAGGTCATGTGAACTTAATCATGGCAGGTTGGTCCGTGTAAGAGCGTGTGGACAACTAATGGTGCAGGGGTTAACTAACGCCGACTAGCAAAACCCCGTCTGAAAAACACTATTGCCTGTCACATGAACCACGATTTTTCACGCATATCCTATTATGTCGTGATGAATAGCTTCAGGGCTCCTGGTGGCCCCAAAATGATGTAATATTGGTTGAATTAAAAAAAAGTACATTTACTATAACACACTTACATTATATACATTATCTTACTATAGTTTGATGTTCAGCTTGAATCACATAAGTTACATTTGGTCCCTTAAAATCAGATTTAGGGTACCTGAGATACATTATTTGGCTACCAAAGCCTCATACTCACATGCATCAATCCATGTTGATACCGAAATAGAGATGTGCAGTGATCCTATTACACCAGAAGATAGTTGAAATAGGTCCTTCAATTCTATTTCAATTTTATTCAGCCAATCAATAAAAATTATTTACAATCCCACTGGTACTGGTACAATTATATGATGACAGGCTATGGACCCCTGAGAAGCAAAGCTTGTAAATGGGGCCCATTGACATACAATTAAATAAAAATATAATAAAAACATACTATAACTAACAAAACAAAAAAGGCATATATGTATATTCATAGTTATTACAAAACAATCTTGCGGACACACTCAGCCAAACTCACTCACTCACACACAATGCAATGCACTATAAAGCATATTACAAGAGAGAGAGAGAGAGAGTAGAATATTAACAAGTAAAACGAAGAAGAGGAAGCACATGAAAAATGCGAAACATGAGATTAAAACTTATAGTCCTACCCAGTTTTGCAAATTAATAAATAGTTCCTTTTTGCACACAACTTTAAATCTAGACAAAGTTGAACTTGATCTTATGTACTCGTTTAAATCATTTCATTTGCTTATTCCGACATTTCCAAATGATTTCGATGCATGGGTTGTACGTACAGGGGGTTTGTGTAATAACACTTTTTGCCTTGTGTTATGTGAATGAACGGATGAATTACTCACAAACATGTTTTGAAAAATTTGCGGAAGATTAGTCTACCAGTGTGGAAATGATAGGTTGAAATAATCTAGAGTAGCTGATCCTTTGGGCCCATTAAAAGCAACTTCAGGGCTCATGTGGTCTTCTGTTATGCCTATACCGTACTTCATTGTAATGTTCATAGTGGGTTTTCTCCACCAAATGAATAATATTATTGAAATGCCTAAAAACACTGGCCAAAGTCTAATATCATGCTTAGTTTTTGAGTTGCCTGCCACTACCACACAAACTAAGCACACATTTTTTATTCGAAAGAATTTATCATATTACGCAATATTTCAGAGGTGTGTTTTTTGTCTTGTAGCGGTCACCCCTAAATTATATTAATCCCCGAAGAAGAAAACAATATATAATGAGGTGGCACAGTACCTTAAAATCTAACTATACTCCAGACTTGGAACTTCTGTACGATCTCGAGGTGTGTGATGCTCTTGAGGATCAGTAGTGTCAACTTTACTTTTAGCGACTCATTCTTGTTTCTTGCTACTTTGACACAAATCGTTGTAACTAGTCGTGCGCATGCTCTATCCCAAAGCTCTGGGCTGACTTCGTATCACTTTTGCGTCTTCGGGTTACACGAACTTTTGTGAATATTCAAGCGGTACTTCCCGAATGACCGTGTTTAACGTTTGTTTAAAAAACCCTGCCACTTATAGCCAAAGTGTGGCGTGCAGTTTAATGTTCTGGAAAAAAATAGGAAATCTATGAACAGAAGCGTCTCGACCCATTACTTTTTATTACGAGATGAAATAATCAAAGATTTCGAATAAAGGACAGCGATCAAAGACAGATGATATTATAACTAATAACTAATAAATTGACAAATTACTTACATTATATTCACTGATGGTTTGAAGTTTCCAGACACAGAAAACCTGGATGTGGCCTTCTATGTACTATACTGTGATTACTTAGTATTCATACTATGAATTTCTTATGTATTTACCTTGGTATTCACAAACTCTGTTTCTTATGTAGTATGTGACTGTGCAATTTCAGAAGGCACATGAGACCAACATTGCTGATATCATGGGCTATTGGTCTCGTGAACCCTCTGATAACACTTCAGAAGGCATATGGTACCAAAATTGCTGATATTATGGACTATCGGTCTCGTGAACCCTCTGATAACACTTCAGAAGGCATATGGGACCAACATTGCTGTTATTATGGGCTATTAGTCTCGTGAACCCTCTGCAGGGGCGGATCTAGCTTTTTGCTAAGGGGGGGTTTGACCAAAATAATGACGATGCGGAGCATCGTCCACGAGCCGCGAAGCGGCGAGCCGATTTTGGGGGGGTGTTTATTTGAACCCCGTAAGTGATGTTTTCCTGGCATCTATTAACACAATGGAGACCATAAAAAGCAGTGCATGATAACGTCTTTTTAAATCAAGTAACAGTTTAATACATAGTTATATCCAGAGTTATCATGTGTTTGGTTAAGTTACCAGATGAGTTGAATATCTTCTCACAATATTTGCACTTGAAAGGGTTTCTCTCTAGCGTGCGTCATTTTTTCTTTCTTTTTTTCTTTCTTTTTTTCTTTTTTTTTCCTTTTTTTTTTTTTTTTTGGGGGGGGGGGCCGCCCAAGGGGGGGTTGCAACCCCCCCAACCCCCCCTCTAGATCTGCTTCTGCTCTGATAACACTTCAGAAGGCATATGGGACCAACTTTGCTGATATTATGGGCTATCGGTCTCGTGAACCCTCTGATAACACTTCAGAAGGCATATGGGACCAACATTACTGATATTATGGCCTATCGGTCTCGTGAACCCTCTGATAACACTTCAGAAGGCATATGGGACCAACATTGCTGATATCATGGGCTATTGGTCTCGTGAACCCTCTGATAACTCTTCAAAAGGCATATGGGACCAACATTGCCGATATCATGGGCTATTGGTCTCGTGAACCCTCTGATAACACTTCAAAAGGCATATGGGACCAACATTGCTGATATCATGGGCTATCGGTCTCGTGAACCCTCTGATAACACTTCAGAAGGCATATGGGACCAACATTGCTGATATCATGGGCTATCGGTCTCGTGAACCCTCTGATAACACTTCAGAACGCCCATAAGACCGACATCGCTGGTCTCGTCTAATGAACCCTCACCAATATATCTATCCTTCACCTGCATGACATGGATAGGATGTTGCATAATGACTTGGAATTCTACACCGAGAGTCATCGATGGAAGAAGCATCCATCTTGTCATTCTTTTGAATAATATTATTGGTGGAGCTCTGTCTGGCCAAGCTACAGCTACAGAAACTGCTCATACAACTGTTCGAAGTAGCTGAACCAAAAATCTTGGCACCATACGTTTCCGAGAGACCATACATTAATTGAATGCATTATAAATAGAGGGTGTATTATTAGGAAACAATTTTCATGCATTTCACATGTGAGTTTCCCACTTCGTAACTAAAATACAGGTCAGTGGGTATCTTAAGTAATTGTACGACTCTGACATCACTATTCTAATCAAAATAGTGACTCCCATGGGAGAATAGCTAGCAAGGAAACTGCACATTTCGGTGAGATTGGTTTCCTTGCTAAGTAATCAAATAGGAGTAATTTCAAGATATTTTAACCGGCTCACAATTATTACTACACACTAAAAAATAATGGTACAAATTTGCACCCTATAGGGTGCATACCGCTGCTACAATAGCGGCCACCTATAGGGTGCAATTTTGCACCCCCAATTGGGGTGCAAAATTGCACCCTTATTTGGGGTGCAGACTTGCACCCTTAGAGGTGCAAAAAGAGTACCCTTAGAGGTGCAAACAAGCACCCTTAGGGGTGCAGACCGCTGCTACAATAGCAGCCACCTATAGGGTGCAATTTTGCACCCCCAATTGGGGTGCAAAATTGCACCCCTATTTGGGGTGCAGACTTGCACCCTATAGGTGGCTGCTATTGTAGCAGCGGTCTGTACCCCTAAGGGTGCTCGTTTGCACCCCAGTTTGGGGTGCAGACTTGTCCCATATAGGGTGCAGGGGTTTGGGGTCCACAATTGTTCCCTGAAGGGTGCATACATACACCTCTTGGGATGCAAGCAAGCACCTTTAGGGGTGCAGATTTGCAACCTTTATATGGTGTAGAATTGCACATTGCACTTTACATCACATTATAACCAATAAAATCATAAGATCAAACAATTTGTTTTCATATCAAAATCACATTTTATTGACAACATGAATGACCGGTTTCAGTTTCCACTATGCATAGTGGGTAAGAGAAAATAACCACATATGACACTGTTGCCATATATATGTGGTTTACCTTCTGCAATATCTAGACAAAAGTAACAAGTAATATAAACAAGTAATACAATGTGCGTGTAATATACCATGTTGGGCTGTTGGCAAACATCAACATTCTAATTTGAGGTACAAAAAAGGTGAAATCTACAATTACACCTTTGAATACAGTATGCTTTACTTGCATGAAGTAAAGGCAAGAGAACAAACTTTAACAGCTTTAGTCAGGGAATCAACACCAATTTATTCTTATAAATGAAGATGACTACTGAAAATGTTATCTTCATTTATTCCATCAATTCCACCAAATAATTTGGGGACAGCAAATATATTGTACAAATACTAAATTAATACTACTCTACAGGACATACAAGAATACTAGAATGCACATCGATTGGAACTTATAGTAGTAAAAGAACAGTAATCACTTCTGGGCCCCGTTGCAGAAAGAGATACAATGGAGAAGAAAACCTCTCTCTGTCACTATTTACAACGGAAATATAAGATGAGAAATGTAACTATTCTCATGATCAAGATATCTCTTTGAGCTGCATATCATATGTAGTTAGCTGCTTTATTATTGCATAAGGATACAAAAATCCTATTTTCTGTCTTGATAAAAATATAAGCACACACAAAACATACAATACTTTGGTAAATATCACACTTCAATTATTCACAAAAAAAAGTATTCCTATAGCCCCAGAACATACACCTGTAAATGTGTACAGAAAAACAGTAAATTTGTAATACTTTGGAACCCGACATACATACATGTAGTTAGTCAATTTCACATGTCCATGTTTTATTTATTTCATAAATGTTCAGCCCTGATACAAGATATAAAGAGGTACATTCAATATATGATATTATAATAAATGTACCAAGTTAAGCTAACCTCAAGACAGAAATAAACACTAACCAGTTCATACCCGTGCATTTGACTAGCACAATTACTGTATTCCTGCACAGCCTATGTTTGCTTCTCTTAATTAATATAGACATAGGGCTCCTTGGCTCCAATCAAATAGTTCAACAAATCACCAGAAACATTATATCCCTTTCATCAGACGAATAAAAGGAAAGGACATATTACTCGTGACTTTTTGGATTCAAATCCAGTGTACAATCTGACAGTTTTATCAGTTCTCGTGACAACAGCCTTCAGCTTTGCCTGTAAATGACTATTCCTCTGTTGTAGATCTTCAATTTGTTTTTACTTTGCAACACATCCAAGGCAGGTACATAATCTGTTATCACAATGTAGCCCATAATTGTGATCAGTGATATGTGCACCAACAATATGATCAGATCTTTTCTCCTTATTACTTGAAGCTGTCTCATCAATTTCTTGGTGCTCATCAAGAGTAGAGGGTCCATGAAAGTCAGTATCTCCTGTCAAGTCGACATCCTTTCTCTTCCGTTTACATGTTGATTTCCTCTTTTCTTTACTTGAAGCTGTCTCACTAACTTCTAGGTGCTCCTCAGCCGTAGAGGTTTCATGCGAGTCAGGATCTCCTGTCAAGTCGACTTTCTTTCTCTTCCGTTTTCTTGTTGATTTCTTCTTTTCTGGGCACTGAGGTCTTCTCTTGGAGGCAGACGAGGAGATTTATGTGAAGACTGGTGTGCTGAGCTGTATCCCAGATTCATTGTTGGGTCTGGCCACGCTGCACTAGGTTGTCCATCTCGAAAGTGATATGAGCAAACCCTATCTCCATACGTTGGTTCCCAGTTTTTGCCATTTGGAAGGAAAAGGCAATGGTACAAAAGGTGGTGTGCATACGCAGCCCCCATATTTCAGGCCATGTCTGTCACACAATTGTGAATACCATTTATCAAGCTTGAATGTACTGTTCGAGCACCCAATAACAGCACAGATTCTCCCCATGATGATAGTCTGATTGTAAAAAGAGAGAAAAATATTTCATGTTAACACAAATTATAATGGTTTCTATTTGGGCATGAAAATATTTCTTCTTTCTTGGAAGAAAAGAAAAATCACAGCTGATAGTCTCAATCCCCACCCCCCTCCCCCCAAGAAAGGAAGAACATTAAATTATTGCCTTAATTAAGGTTAAAATCTCAATGATCATACAAATTTACCAAATAAATCTGCCTTGTTCCTATAACACATGCTAGCTGTAATGGAATAAACAGCCCATTGGCATTGACAAGATGACATCAGCACTGCTTATGATGTCACTGGGCAAGCAGGACAATGAAGGTGAATTTACAGCTGGCACAGTGGCAGCATTCATTGTCATTGATTGAAAGAATTTTAACAAGAAGTGAAGTGAAACTACTTGTTTTAGTCAATGGATAGGCATAACTAGAAATCCAGTCCTCGTTATACGGTTTGTATACATTTTTTAAATTCAAATCGGTCTCAGTGTCTTTTGTTTCGATTACATAGACTAGAGATCTAGATCTAGTCTGAATTTAGTCACTCTTTTTCTTCACTTCAGTTCAATCAACATGATCAGGCAAAATAACAAATAAAATATGCGTAAGCAGGTAAGTTTAGATCATGTAGGCCATAATTATTTTAAGTGATATATAGGCTGAACTAGCAGGGAAGAGCCTTCATGAGAGTTATTCTTAACACCGGTTATTAAATTTTAAAGTCAGAATCACGAACTTTGTTAACGATTGCCATGCGAAGCAGACGGCTAACACAATATATACTGTATGGGGCAACAGTCGGGACACGGCATACTTTCGCCTCTGTGGAGGCAACTGCCGATTGCAAAGAAGAAAAATACTAAATCATTTGTTGACCACGTACAAAACAAAAGGAAAAGAAGGAAAATATATCCAGTTACCTGCTCAAGATGATTTGTGGAAAAGGAATGATGTCATGATGTAAACAAATCGTATCTAGAACGTGATAAATGCTAACATTCCCCATTCACTGTTGTGTGTAAGCACAGCACCGACCAATATTTATCCCAATTGATCCAGCGGACAGGTCACGGAGGATTTTTCGCGCATGCGCAGAATCTAACAACGAACTCGCTTATTAAACTCGGCAGTTGAACGGAATTAAAAGTCTCTGCAAAAGATCGACTGACTTAAACTTGTTTCATAAAACTTATAGTCCATGATTTTTTATGGAATAATAATAACGATGCATAAAAAAGGGTATAATTGTTTATTGTTGTGTTATGTTGTTCTTGAAATATATACACAGACTTGAGAACAGATCAATCTTCAAACTACAGTATAATTTCATAATGCTTTGATAAAGACTAGTGGGGTGCACATTCTGCACCCTCCAAATTCTTGCACCCCTCAGGGTGCACATTTTACGTTGAATACACTGAGTGCGCCCTATATGGAGCAGATTAGTACCCACGGCCAACTACGCGTAATCTGCACCCCAAATGTACCCCTATTTCTTAGTGTGTAGGACTGTAAGCTAAATTAGTTTAGGTTTCACTTCACTTTAAGGTCTGATCATACTCTGTACTAATTGATATTTTGCTATGTTTAAGCGGTATAAAAAACTTGAAGGACAAGATATCGAGTGCCCCAAGTAAAAGAGGAAGTACATGGACCCAAAAATGAAATAAAGCATAACCCTCCACGTGTACTTTAGTATGTCCCAAAATAGAAAATCATTGAATTCAAGTTTTCTTTTGCAAATAAGAAAAATTTCTTTTATTGTCATGAATATTTCATATTTCAATCATTCACACGTCCTTCGCGCACAGCAGATCGCTTTTGTAGTTCTGCCTCAGAAGACTTATCACATGAAAGTAGGTGCAGTTCTCGACAGATAAAGGCATGTTATGATGAGGTCTACTGAGGCAGAACTACAAAAGCGACCTGCTGTGCGCGAAGGACGTGTCAATTATTGAAATATGAGCAGTATTCATGAAAATAAACGAAATGCATGCTATTCATCTTCTTATTTCCAATTGAAAACTTGAAGTCAATGATTTTCTATTTTGGGACGTACTAAAGCACACGTGATGGGAGCGTTATGCTTTATTTCATGTTTGGTCCCTGTACTTCCTCTTTTACTTGGGGCACTAGATATATTGTCCTTCAAGTTTTGTATAGCACTCATACTCTCGTGCAGCACGACTATGTAGGGTGAGTCAGAAAAAATGTCCAACCTCTTAAAATTTGTATTGTTTGAAGTTTGACTATTTAATCAGGGGTTTCATGATATGTTTTGATAGAGTTATCCTCCCAGTACATTTAGGTTCCATTTTCATTTGAATCCCTTCACGCATGACTGAACATCAGACTATCTTTACGAGACTGCCATATTTCACTTGCGCCAACTTTCTGAGTGAGGAATAAAACAGAGCATTAAACAAAGGCAGTTAGACAGACAGACACACGCATATATAAACACACACATGTACACACACACACACACACACACACACGCACACACCACCACACACACACATACACACACGCACACGCACATAGGCACACCCTTACAGACAAATACCGCAAACGTCGGTGAATAAAAACACAAACAATTTTTGTATTTGTTGAGGTATTTTATTGTGGTACAACAATGAATCTTTTTCCTCAAAGTTCTCCATCCTCCGTACTCAATCCTCGACATGGCCGCCATTCCTCCTGATGCACAGTTGTGCACGGTGAAGCATTCCTTGAAAAGCTCGCCGGATCATGTCCCCATCTTGGCGTCTGTCTCGTCCACGATTCTCCTCCGAAGCTCCTCGATGTTCACAGGTGGGCTGCTGAAGATCCTTGACTTTAAATGCCCCCACAAGAAGAAGTGGAGAGGATTCATGTGCACTTCATGATGATGATGATGATGATTAGATGATGATAATTAAGATTAAGATGATGACAATGATGATGATATGATGGTGGTAGTGAATGTGTACTAAAGGGAAAGATTGACAGAGAAATGCCACTTAAACATTCAGGGATCTTGATAAAAATCAATGCTTAATCAGAAAAGGAGAAATTATGAGACAATAATATTGTAACCGTGTGTGTTGTCTGTGTTGTGTGTGTGTGTCGTTGTGTGTGTGTGGGTGCGTGTGTGTGTGTCTGTCTGACTGTGTTTGTTCAATGCACTGTTTTATTCCTCACCCAGTAAGTTGGCGCAAGTGAAATCTGGCAGTCTTGTAAAGATTGTCTGATGTTCCGTCATGCATAAAGGGATTCAAGTGAAAGTGGTACCTAAATGTGCTGGGAGGATAACTCTTTCAAGACATATCATAAAACCCATAATCAAATATTCATGCTTCAAAAAAATACAACTTTTAAAAAGTTTGGCATTTTTTCTGACTCACCCTGTAGTACACGTGGCGGGAGGGTTATGTTTCATTTAATTTTAATGTTGGTACCTGTACAGTATACTTCCTCGTTTACTAGCTTGGGGCACCGGATATCTTGTCCTTCAAGTTTTGTATACCACTCATACATACCACAATATCAATCAGTATGTTTAGCACCATTAAAGGTACTATATCCCATTTGCAGGCCCCAAAAATGAAAAGCATAAATTCCAACGGCATTTTAAAGAAACACTAATTTAGAACTTCCCTACAAAAAAGGGGGGCTTGAAAATGTCTTTAAGTGGGACGAATAACGACTATTGGTTGTTGAATCGACTTAAGAGCTTTAGAGCCAGTAAGTAATAGTCTGATTTTCAGACCATTGTACCGAATGGTCGTACGTTTTATGCTGCGCAAACATTCAATCAGTTTAATTTTGGCCATTACAAGAAGTGGGTTATTGATGTAGAAAAATGCTCATGTACCCTTTACAGCTCATTTTATGTATGCTATTACCAAACAAGGAAATAAGCCAGTCAGTCACTCAATAGTGTCTGACAGTGAAGTCTAGCAAGTAAACGGGTCTCCTTGCATAATAACATAAGGACAATGCTAACGTTTAAATTTCACAGATAGGACATAAATGTACTCATAATTCCTGCAAAGTTCTACAGAATTTGATGTTGGCTGCAAAAGGGACATAGTACCTTTAAAGAGACTTATTTTAGTAAGAGAAGGGTGTGAAAAAAAGTATTCAATCAAAATATAGTTTCTTCATTATTAAGCACTTCGTCAAATATTTAAATGCAAATACAAGTCCCAATTGGAAAGTTGTAATATGGAAGTAATATATATATTTCATGCTTGTTGAAAGATGAAAAAAGGATGTAGACATAAGAGAAAAGGACGATCATTTGAATATATTATGTAATAGATGGCATGCAGATGGTATTTTATTTGATAATAAATATATGCAATATCAGTGCAATATTATTTCAGGGTTATGTTTCGCTGTACAATGCATACAACAGTTCGGTACTTTCAGTACAGACATCTAAATAGGATACTATATTTGGATAAAGATATTGTGAAAAAATTAAATAATTCTAAATAAGAACTGTTCCCTTTGTGGAAGAGAAGAAGAAGATACAGGTGCACGTATTTTTACTCATGTAACGTGACCAAATTGATTTGGAGTCGTTTGACTGACTGGTAAAACATTGTAACACGCTGTAGAATAAAAGTGTCTTTAATACGTGTTTTGATTGGTTTCACTGAGAAACGAAATGATGCTTTAAACTGTGTAATAATATGGACTAAACAACAATTATATTTTTGTTCGAATACAAAAATCTAAACCGTCCTTCCAGACAATAAAACAACATATCAGGAATAGTTAAATAAATGAGAGGCAGGTAAGTATACTTGCTAACAAAAACTGACAAATTTGATAACAAATGGTTAAATTTTGAGAGGATTTTGATAGTATTATTTAATTAAGTTTCCCTAATTATTTTCAGTCACGATGATGCATTGTTTTTTGAAAAATATAAGTGTATGATTATATATATATGTGTGTGTGTATATATATGTGAAGGTAAACCATGCGATAATACTAATTGAGAATTCAAATATAAAGATATAACAAGGTGAAAGCATGCAGGCAAGACAATTACACATTGAAAGAAAAAAGAATACGAAAGGGTGAATTATGCATGCAATGCAATTTAACGTCGAGTACATGCATGCAAGAATATTTAACATCGATTACGTTCGGCTTAGTTGAGAACATAAATTTTAGAAAAAACAAAGGGTGAAAGCATGCAAGGCGATTTCACATAGTCTCAGAGTAGTCTTAAAGGCCCGGTCACACAGCCCTCCACGGGCGTATCGCGGCCGAATCACGGACAAAAATTTCTGCCCGTGAAGCAGACGCTGTTGGACGCTTTGAGGTCGCGATAAAGACGCGATACAGCTGTACTTTACCCGTCGTTACACGCGGTAAGAAATTCACACGCGGTTGGCCGCGCGAAAAAGTTTTGGGCTGCCCAAAAATTTAGACCGCGGGTAATCGCGGGCGGTACTCGTGGTACACGTGGTACACACGCGGTAAAGACGCGGTACAGACGCGGAACGAACGTGCTAGGACGTGCTACGGCCGCGGTTAAGACGTGGTTACACGCGGTAGGATGCGAAATTTTAGCGGGTAATCGCGGGTGGAGCACGGTCATAGCACGTTTGTTCCGCGTCTGTACCGCGGCGTTGTTATCACGTGCATTAGCGTGTGTACCGCGTGTAAGCACGGAGCGGTTATGATTTCTACAGCCCGGTTCGGCTGCTTTATTATACCCGTGGTAGGCCGCGGTACCGCCGCGCTTCACCCGCGATAAGGACGCGGAACAGTCGCCGGCGTCTGTTCCGCGGGCATACCACGGGTAAACCGCGGGTAAGCCAATTTTGCACATTTTCCACCACGGGCAAAAAAAAATCGCGAAATTTTACCCGCGATACAGACGCGAAAGGCTGTGTGACCGGGCCTTAACTGAGAAATTACATATGAAATGATGAGAGCATTTTAGAGAATTTAACATTAAAAAGCGTAATTTGAGAATTTGAGAGGGTCGCTATTCATAATACGAAACGGGGTTGCTATTCATAAACCGAGGAGAGGGTCGTTATTCATAATACGAAATGAGGGTCGCTATTCATAATAAGGGTAGAGGGTCGCTATTCATAATACGAAATGAGGGCCGCTAGTCATAATACGAAATGAAGGTCGCTATTCATAATAAGAGTAGGGGGTCGCTATTCATAATACAAAATGAGGGTCGCTATTCATAATAGGAGAAGGGGGCGCTATTCATAATACGAAACGAGGGCCGCTATTCATAAAACGAGAAGAGGGTGGTATTCATAAAAATTAAATATGCCTAAGCAATAAACAAAATGCTAATAACAAAGGGAAATATTGGATGGAGGACACCCCCAAAGAAATCACTTGTTTGAGATGCCCGAGGAACAAGATGGATTTTGTTTGCATTGATGACTCTCGGTGTATAATTCAAAGTCATGATGCAAAACCCTATCCATGTTATGCAGGTGAAGAGAGGTATATTGGTAAAGCTTCTTGCCTCTCAGTTGAGCGGTCCCCGGTTCACACATTTTGGGGTCTAAAATTACCTTCATAGCAATTTTAGGTCCTAAAAGGGCACTAGAAATGTCATAAATAAGAATAAGAGCAATAACCATGCACATTGAAGGCATTTGCGGTATGAAACACGAACTCAACTAGTTGAGTTCATGTTTCAGACCGCAAATGGGGAAATTACTGTCGAACAACTCATGTATTTGTCGCGTTTTTATTACTCGATAGTCGTATAGGAAATAAGATCCTTTATTAGACCCACCTAATGATTCGGTTCTGTTAAATAAGTTTTTTGAATGAGGAAGGCCACTCTTAATACTAGGCCCCTATAAAGCCAGTTCGTATATAACATCTGCGCATGAAGTCTTTCGTCTACGGCTGATTGTCAACCAAACGGAGTTAAGTCTTTTGTAAATTCCGTTTGTTACTACAGTACAGCAGCCAGTGAAAATGAATTGGTTTAATAAAATTATGGAAATGCAAGCATTAATTTAAACAAGCAGAACTTTGTTATTCCTAGCTCATTTTTCCTGAATGAGGTGTCATATGAAAGGGCAGAAACTCAACTTTCTAGAAATGTGATTTTCTCTTTGAAATTTAGATACCGTCCGCCAAATGACTTTTTGTTTTCCTCTCTTCAAATACATTTTAATCACTCATGCGTGAAATATGGATTATACGATTTGCATCCAATGAAAGAAGAGGATCTAAGCTTTACAGATATGTGTCATTTATCAATTATAATTGTGATTAAGTTAAGATAAAACTTCGATAATTCTCGGTTTCGTTTTTTCTGGGACGCACTGATTGTGTTGTCATGCCACTCACTGAAAAGAAATGATCAGATAATGTGATGCATAAGTCATTTTATGCTATCCCGAATGAATTGATTTCTTGTGTACAGGATGCTCCATTAAGTGGAAAACACTTGGGAATTCTCATAGGTATGAGTAATGTAACGAACCAGTTCGCCACAATTTTAGTTATCTTGCAGAAAACGTAGAGAGCGCAGTAAGCTTTTGGGGCGTAAAGGCTCAGAGCGCGATTACTGACGCATTATGCGTAAAGCAGCTCTCGATCGGAGGCTATAAATAGCGGTATTGTGCGGATAATTCGTTACTTCGACGCTGGCTCTCGTCTTGGTCAGATAGCGAACTCTCCGCTTTGCTCCAAATGAGCTAAATCTAGGAAAAGGATTGGAAGTGAGAAATAGAGTTCCTACAAAAGGCAATCCCTGCCTTTACTATTATTGTTGAGATTAATCCAGGTAATTGGTGTCGGTGTAAACTATGATAACGTGTTGGAGAAGTTGACTTATGTTTGTATTATTAAAGTATACAGTTAAACAATCCATCGTTGCATAACGTGTTATTAGTTGAGTCTCCATAGACTGACGTAATATAACCCTCTCATAGAGAATACACATCCACCTATCCAAAACACCTCTCATCTCCACACACATATACTTTGGGAAAACGGAGCCACGTCCGGGCCTCTAAACTACAAGCCAATTAGGAACCGCTCGCATTAGTAAGGATGGCAAACTCTTCGTCAGATGACGGTGATAGAGGCAAGGGACAGGCCAGCCCTCCAGCATCCAGGACCCGTTCTAAGATGGAGGGCCGTTACTAATATTAGTCCATGGGCCAAATATTGAAATGGTACCCACCCCTTAGACACAGTCTAATATGTGCTTGTTTACCCCCAAAGTTGGTGATGGGTCAGGCATAGTGAGGCATAGTGCATGTTTCCTCTTTAAAAAAAATTAAAAAATTAAAAAGTCTATATTAATCTTGATAATATTTCAGCAACGAATAATACCAAAAGGTGTGTGTAAGAGAGAGAAAGAGAGAGATACAAGGAGAAAGGGGAAAAGGAAAGGAAAAAAGAAAAATATTGCTGTTACTTAATTGAATTGACAAAATGTATACATAAAAATTCATTGTCACAGCTTAAAGCTGCAACATACAAAATACATGCAAGATATACAATGTAAAATAGGCAAATATGAAAAATCCAGATATATATGCAGTCACCTAGAAGGGGAAGGGGCTCTTTTTAAATGGGGGCACTTATCAGAAAGGAAAAGGGGCACATGTGAAAATATAAGGTGCGCTTATCCGACTTAAACAATGGGGTAGTTATTAAAAGAGGAAGGGGCACTTGTCAAAGTAAAAGAGGCACCTTTCAGATTTGAATAGGGCAAATTATCAGAGGTGAAGGGTGCACTTTTCGCACCTGAAAAGGGGCACTTGTATATGAGAGTGGAAAATGGACACTTCTTGCAAAGAAAAATGGGGACTTGTCGAAACAAAGGGGGACTTGTCAAAATAAAAGGGGCACTTATAAGAGGTGAAAAGGGGAGCTTTTACAAATTAATGGGGGCGCTTGTCAAAGTAAAAAAGGCACTTTCCTATGTAAAAAGGGGCACATTTCGGGTATTTTAAAAGTGGGGCACTGTGCCCCCTCCTCAGTGGCGGATCCAGGGGGGGGGGGCTCGCCCCCCCCCCCTCCCCTTGAGAAAAAAAATCATGCAAAAACACGTGATTTTGTACCCCCCCCCCCCCCCCCCCACTGAGCGACTTTTCGGCCGGCGCGATTTTCAAATTTTGGGAGCAAAAAAAATAAATAGTGCTCACTACACCCCCCCCCCCCCCCCCCCCCCCCCCCCCCCCCCCCCCACTGAGCGACTTTCGGCCGGCGCGATTGGGAGCAAAACAAAAGTTCGGCCCCCTCCCTTAAGAAATCCTGGATCCGCGCCTGCCCCTCCTACCCCCCGGAGAGGACCGCCTCTGATTGTGACGGTCTCCCAAATAAAGATGGATACCAGAAGCACTGTTTTGCTCGATCTGCTGGAGGAAGAACAGGCCTTGATCCAACAGCATAGCCAGGATTTTATTTTAGGGGACAAATCACTTACAGAGAGCGCGAAACGCTTCTTAGGAAGTTGGGTGCAGGGAAGGGGGGGGGGGGGGGTTCCCCTCTCCTGTGCGAATTAAGCGCGGAAGCTTTTACGTTTCATTAAATTATTAGAGAAAGAAGACAATCTGTTGGGCCGGTTCTCAACTTTTAAGTCTGAATTTTCAAAAACTATATTTGATTCATTGTTATACAAGATTTCGATTTAAAAAAAAAAGATATCTTCAAGAACGAGCATTATGCATGTGATACATAAACTGACGTTTAAATCTAGCATCACCAAACAATCAACTTCATTATAAGATTTCCATAATTGATAGCGGGAAATATATGTTAGTCAGTATATTTGCCACATTATTATGATTTATTTCTTGTTTATTTCTGGTATGAAAGCGGGGTTGTTTCCTGGCTAGCAATTCATATACTCTCCTCAGCTGCTCAAAGTAGAATCCGTCTGGACCTCTATGACGTACAGAACTTATCTAGAAGGCCGCTGTATACCCGTAGATCGATCTCGATAGTGATATTATGTTATGTCGAGTTTGACGAAAGGCGGACTGCGCTGGGCTGGGCTGATGGCTATCATAGAATTCAACGCTAATTTTACAATCACATTTTTAAATAAAGGATAATATATGAAGCATATCTGTTGTACAATACGATAATACTCTGTAAAGAGGTCTGTACTCAAAAGGAAGATGAAGAAAAACAGTCTTTGTCATATTGTCTGCTCCTTTTTTTTCCTACGTCCTCTTACTTTTTTCTCTTCTCTCTCTCTCTCTCTCTCTCTCTCTCTTTTGGCCGGCGTTTTTTTTTTATTGGGGGGGGGGGGGGAGGGGGCGGGCCGAAGAGTTCAATACACTAAAATTCCTCTAAATATCCGGTTGTAAGCTAGCTATAGGGGGGGGGGGTCAAAGTAAAATGGGGCACTTCCATATTGCATGTACCTAGCTGAAAAGGGCCACTCAACACGCAGAGATGAAAAAGCTCTTGTGAGAATGGAAATGGGGCATCTTATTGAAAGGAAATAGCCACAAATATTAGATTTTAATTTGGGCAATTTATATATATCTATCAGATAACAAATACAAAAAGAAGCATTTTGAAAAGGGGTTGGGGCTCACTTAACAAATGGAAAAGGGGCACACATATATTAGGAAACGGGCACGATCGAGTCATATAGTTTTTTTTTAAAGGCAAGTTATCAGAGGTGATCAGGGGAATTTCTGGCACCTAATCAAAGAGGCATGCATGCTATATGCATTCACCATAGATGAAAAGAGGTGGTAAGGGAAATTTCTCGATCGTACCTGGAAAGGGGCACTTATGAGAATGGAAAAGGTATATTTATTGCAAAGGAAAAGGGGCACGCATGCAGTTGTAGAAGGAAAAGGGCGGGGGGACTTAATTATCATCGATTTTATGAGAGGCATTCATCAGAGCTAGGTGAAAATTAGGGACATTTATGAGAAAGTGAAGCTATATAGGGATAATATGAGAAAGAAAAAATGTGCGTTTATTAGGAGGGGAAGGGCCGGCAGTTCTTACAAAAGAAAAGGGGCACTTTTCCTATGTAAAAATTAAGGGGCACTTTCAGGGGGCATGTGCACCTGAAAAAGTGGAGAGGCACTATAAGCTGCGCTCCCCACTTAGGGGCACCTGAAAAAGTGGAGAGGCAATGTGCCCCCTCCCCCTCCTGGAGCGCCGCCTCTTGCGAAAATTACATCTTATATAAAGAGGAACAATTTATATCGACAATTAATGAACCTTTGACCTACCGTATCGATATCCCATATTTGGCTGGCCTGCCTGGCAAAAATTACGTGTCATCTTGATTCTTGCTGCAGATAGTGTCAGACGAAATGGATCCTTGTTTTCAGCCTGCTTCTTTAACTTTTGATCTTTTCCACTTCGTTACCAGTTGGATCGTAATGTGAAGAAGGTAAGTCTTGATATTTTTATGAATTTGAACGAATGTTGCTGCAGTAGGTCTACAACTAAAAGTAAAACTTGGAAGTTATTAATATTATTTTTACTTCGTCTAATTACTAATGTTGCGGCTGTGCACAAACTGCTGTCGTCTGCGTATACTTGCTATGCAAACGGCGATCTTGTGTAGGTGCGCATCGCCAGATTCGAGTTTGCAACCTCAATGTGACAATGAGTGATTTCAAGTATGAAGTGGTGACCAAAGTTCGCGGACATTTTAGAACATATTTACAAAATGTGATATTCGATCTATGATTTCTCATATTCTACACAAATTTATTTATTTTAATTAATACCAAATGGATGGCAAGTTTTTACTAAATCTAGATCTAGGTCTAGGCCTAGAGTCTAGTCTAGACCTGTCTAGATCTACACTACAGTTAGACCGAATTTTCCGTCTCTTTCGTTCGTTAGCCTCTTATTGGGGTAGGGTCGGCCGGCTCTCTCTTTAGAGACGGAAACCGTTTAATCACATGTCCTTGCTAACGCCACGACCAACTCTGGTCGTAGCGTTTTGCCCCCAAAATCCCCCTAAATGTCATTTTACCTCGTGTAGACTATATCCAAATGTAAATTAGGCCTAGATCTAGGGTATAATAATTCGGTTCCACTTACTAACTTGCTTGAAATAATCCGTTTAATGGTCCCTTTTAAGGAAATTATGGGTCTAAATTGACAGCCGTGTTGAAAATCTTGCAAGTCGTGTTAAACTCTCGCTGCCGGAGACATCTAAATCAATCTCATCCCTTCTAGTCTACGCCGAAGGCAAAATGATTATGAAGGAAAAACTGTGCGCCATCTACACGTTCGTAATGGCGTTATCACAGTTTTTCCTTCATAATCATTTTGCCTTCGGCGTAGACTAGAAGGGATGAGATTGATTTAGATGACTCCGGCAGCGAGAGTTTAACACGACTTGCAAGATTTTCAACACGGCTGTCAATTTAGACCCATAATTTCCTTAAAAGGGACCATTAAACGGATTATTTCAAGCAAGTTAGTAAGTGGAACCGAATTATTATACCCTAGGCCTAATTTACATTTGGATATACACGAGGTAAAATGACATTTAGGGGGATTTTGGGGGCAAAACGCTACGACCAGAGTTGGTCGTGGCGTTAGCAAGGACATGTGATTAAACGGTTTCCGTCTCTAAAGAGAGAGCCGGCCGACCCTACCCCAATAAGAGGCTAACGAAAGAAAGAGTCGGAAAATTCGGTCTACACTACAGTCAGATTGGTTCAACTAGAAAATTTATCGTCGGAAGGGTTTCCGAGATATCGCGATCTAAAAATTTGATGTCCGATCATGCGTGCGCGCTGCATCTAAAAAGGTCATAAAAACAATGAGACCTAACTTCACGCACAGGGGTTTACAGTTGACTTATCAAAAACTGTGATTCATCAAAAATAAGATAATAATATCATAATTTGCAAGGCAAGATATCATACAATCAGTTGGTCGGATAATGCGCCCGGTATTTGGTCACTTAAGGGGAAATGGCTAACATTTTGAATTCTTACCTCTTTTATTTGGCAATCCACCCATCAAAAGCAAAGCTAGCTCCTCGACTCAAGCATATACATGCGATATATGCATGCGCAGCGCATGCATTATCGCATCATTTTTTAGCGCAGCTTCACTTCAGCATATCGCCGATCATATATAGCATATCAACCACTCTACATTTCAATACAATTTTTTCTAGAGTCTTAGTATCTTTGTACAAGAATATTTGAACAGCGTATTTGAAGAAAAGGTGGAAAAGATGCATATGGTAAGTATTCTGTGTTGTTTTCTGAATAAAAAAAAAAAAAAATAAATAAAAAAAAAATATCAAATATAAGGAGGCGGGCGGAAAAAAGGAAGCGGGCGGGGACGATCAACATGAAATCAATTTTACATGGCCTAAGCAAAATATTTCCGAAAGAAGACGGAGCATTTTTTTGCCCAGAACTCATGCGTGGTATCTCTGTTGCTAAGGAGCGAAGCGTAATTGCGCACTATTTTCACACAATTGCGCGACAAAGCACTGAATGTCAATGCGTTGACCGAAAACTGGACGAGCGCTACCGCATGGCAAGGGTATCGTATAAATACCTCTTGCACATCGGCAAGTGCGTCATTTGCAAATTCGCTGCGATGGAAACCAAATTTTGTTTTCTTTTTCTCTCACTATCACCCCTGATGGCTTTTTCTCTAGGAAAGTAAGTCTTAACCCATTGAATGCTGAATTCTCTTATTCCAATAGGCTTAACTACATGGGCCACCCTGTTTCCCATATGCGATGGGTTACCCATACCTGCCAACTACTACGATTTTGGCGTAATAATTACGATTTTTTTTAATTTAAATTACGCCTTACGATTTTTTGTCATAAAAGTATGATTTTAAATTTTTTTTTAAATTTTTTTTTATTTTTATTTATTTATTTATTTAGATCTAGACTAGATCTATTTATTTATTTTTTTTTTTTTCATTTTTTATTTTTTTTTGCCTGTTCCTCTGGCACTGTCCAGGCCGACGCTTAAGCGTGCCTGGGAGAGCACCGGCATGGTACCAAGAGTAAAAAAAAGTTTCACAGCTCAATCACTGTCAACTCACCAGTCAGAAAGTGGGACCAAATGTCCAGATTTCCGTTTGGACTCTGAGGATAATTAGTCTGTCATCTTTGGTTTTAAAAACAGCATTGTTTATTACTATTAAATCAGCACCTTCAACTGCAACTCCAAGTAAAATCGCTTGAGTTTTCGGTAGAAGTCGTGCGTAACTTACGAACAGCTTTATGAAACACCCCCCCTGGGATAGGTTGGCAGGTATCGTTACCTTTCTTGTTTAGAATAGGTCTGAGCATTCTCAATAAATGAAATATCAATAAACTCTTTTAACTTTTTCTCTCTCTTGATTTCTCTCTTTCTGATTTATAGGCCATCGGATTGACCATTATGTGTGCCTAACTTTGCTCTAGTCACCATGGCCGTGGTGGCTGTGGGGCTGTGAGCAGCAGCCCTGAAGGTTGACTAGAGAATCAGACCAAGGCTCTTGAATCTCCTTGATCAGACTGGAGTCCACAGACCAGGTGGCATCTGTCTGCTGTCTACAGAAGAAATCATCCTGTAGCCGGTCAGTGTGAAGATTCTTCAAGTCTGAACATCAGCATTGGTTCATCTGCTTCCAAGGAAGCATTCTTCTGTGGTGTAAGACAGCCTCTTAGTCACATCTTAGTGGAAGGGAGAGCTAGAAGTGTACAACTGAGTGTAGTGTGAGTAGTCAACACCTGCAACAGCTGAAGGTTTTCTTGAAAAGGTTATGGTCAAGGTCTTCATGATTACCTTCCCTGCCTTCCTTTGAACAGTGTCACGAGCAAGACTGAGACAAGTGCTCTTGTATTCCGGAATATACCCACCAAGGACGATGGAGCCGCTCTTGGGCTGGGAGTGCACTCCCCGTTGTCGCTCCCAGGAGCATGGCCGGGACATGGCTGCTGTCATCACCTGCGGGACCACCCATCAGATCAAGACTTACATCCTCTCCCACTGCCTCAACCCCTTCTTTGTATCGGACTTCAATGGAAGGAACCTGCTCCACGTGGCGGCCTCCTGTGGAAAGGTGGAGATCGTAGAGTGGCTGCTGGCCAAAGGAGCAGACTGCCGTGTAAGGGACAAGGAGTCAGGTTGGACACCGCTGCATAGGAGTCTCTTCTTTGGACAGATCTCATGTGCCATCAGTCTGATACGGGTGAGTGGGTTTTTTATCTAGAACTGGACAGCAACTTTTTTTTCACTTGGACCGTACAACTTTGAAGATAGTATCATTTCAGCTTACCAGTATGTTGATTTTATCATGCTTTAAAAAAAATCATATCTTTGAAAGACACTATCGTCCGACAAAATAAAGCCCCACTGCACTACTTATAGCTACTTTCGCCCTCTATAACAAACAATGCCTAATCGGTGCCTGTTGGTCCCCCATGATCCCCCTTTTCTTATGTTAATTGGGAGCTGATTTGATGAGATAACCACCTGTCAGTGACCTTGCAGGGAGGTCTAATCCCCCACGGCCAAACTAATACAGACAGGCTTGACATTTATAACACTGCAATCCCTTTTGTCTTAGCATGGAGCATCCTTGAAGCGATATGACAAGGATGAGCTGACTCCAATGGAGTTGCTTATGAAGGACAAGCCAGCCTATGTGACCTTTGACCCTGTGGATCCCACCCAGGCCTACTCGTGGGGAACCAACTCTAACTTTAACCTGGGACATGGCAGGCAGCGCAGCAGAGACCAGCCAGAGCTGGTCGACTCTCTAGCTGCAGGCAACCACAGTATCAAACAGGCAAGGGTTTATCTCAATTTCTTCTATTTCTTCTCTTCAGTTTGATTTATTCTTTTCTGTTTGAATCGTCTCGTAATTGATGATGCCCAGAGTGTCATGAATTTGAATAACTTCATATTCTATTGGAGAGCAATCATGTTTAAATTATAGAATACTTTTTTCCTATTCTTAGACAAATATTTATAAATACTTATGTTTTTTTCAAAACATTTATGTTATTACAGAGTCTATGGAATCAATAAATAGAATGTAAAACAGTGGAATATTGTAGTTTTGATGAAGTGATGTTACCATGTAACACAGTAGTACTAATTTGTAGTGTGGTTTCTTGACAGATAACATCATAAGGAGCCCATCTAGCAGATGCCTTGTTAATATGCGAAACTGTAATTTTCGCTGAAGGAACTTCTCAAATTGTCGACAACAACAACAAATACTTGCAGTTTTCAAGTTGCATGTTTATGTGTGTGTGTGTGTGTGTATTGGGTTTGTACAGAGATGTAGCAATCAGATATGATTATTTACGTCTGGGGACCGACCTTTAAACGTAACCATCCAAAAGACGTGACTCAGTTTCGAACCTGCGTTCTCGGCTGAATCAGTTTGTAACTTCCATTGTTAGCTGGATTACAGGTGCACGCCACAACGCATGTTTGTCATTGCTCTCTTTTGTAGTTTTCTGCTTTCATTGCCCTCTCTCTCTCTCTCTCTCTCTCTCTCTCTTGACTCACCAGGTCGTAATGTGCAAGTTCCACACGCTCTTCTTGACCCATCAGGGACGTGTGCTGGCCTGTGGTCATGGCCAGGGTGGTAGGCTTGGTCTAGGAGACGAGACAACCTGTCTCAGACCTCAGCTCCTCAAGTCACTCGGGGCTAGGTGTAAGATGATGGCTGGTGCTCGGGACCATTCTGTCTTCCTCATGGACAGGTAGGTTCTTCGGCTGGGAACTTAAAGAGAAGGTTGAGTTCTGGGAAGAGGTGAAAAATAATTTGTGAGCGCTATCATTGTATTATGCAATTTTTCTGTGATGTTAAATTTGGGACCCTACAACAATATAACAAATCACCCCCCCCCCCTCCCCCCCCCCCCCCCCCCCCCCGGACAAAAACCAAAACAAAACAAAACAAAACTGTACAATGATTAGACCTGCCTTTGTTTAACCTGGATTTTATCATCTTTCAACTGAAAGAAGAATTATGTTAAATTTTAAAACTGATAAAAGTGACTGAGCATGAAGTGCTGACTACAACTGACTATACTGTAGAGTTACTGTAGCAATTATCAATCTTACACACCTTCTTTATCAGTGGAAACGTGATGTCCTGCGGTGAGAACGCATATCTTCAGCTTGGTCACTCAACCATCGGTCAGAAGTGTTTGTTGCCCAAGACACTGGCCAGTAAGACCCTGAAGAACAAGGAGATCAGAGGAATAGCAGCTGGTCGCTTCCATACGGTCGTCTACACTAGGGAGGCTGTGTTCACGTTAGGCTTGAATGCCGGTCAGCTAGGTTTGTATGAACAGACATTTCCAATTGCCAGTATTCTTTGTCTTTTATTTTACAATTTAAGTTTGTTTGGTTGTTAGTTTGTCAAGCGCAAAGAGACGGCACCATTATTATTTTTATTACAAACGAGTTGCTTTCTTCACATTATGCCTTGTTAAAATATACATGTTTATACATCAGTGGACTTCAACATATAACATCCCTCCCTCGTTCTAACATCATCATCATGTATTCAGTAGTATCAATATTACACAAAGTAGACTTGCATAAATCAACCACTTCATCTTAAAGATATAGACTGGTAGTGGTAAAGTTGTGGTTCAATGGTTTTGGGTGCAAAATCTCCATTCAATATTGTTTGTATTGCCTTCAGAGGTCTAGATGGCAATTCTTCAACCTAAATTTGCAAAAAAATATATGCCCAAATGTTCAACGTTGAAGTGCATTCACGATATCTATCCAGACCGGATTGATATGATAATTTACCAAATATATCAATTACCGTAGTAGGTAAATTTGTATCATCACGTATTAGTCAAAACATACTCTTTCACATGATTGGTAGTAAGAGCTTCCATTTCATTTTTTGAGAGGGGGCATTTCCAAATCTGGTCTAACCTTTAACATGCCTATTCAGGTCATACAGGGTGAGAAATTCATCTGTAGCCTCCACCAACTCACCTTCCTCTCTCATCCTAACATCAGCAATATCAGGGATAAATTCTTTACCTGCATTACTTGTAGTAATAGACAATACATTACATGAAGTATATATCTCTCTCCTCCCCCTCCTCCCTCTTTCCATATCTTTCTCTCTCTTTCTCTCTCTCTCTCTCTATCTCTATCTTTCTCTCTCTTTCTCTCTTGTTATCTTTAAAGCTGATATACCCAGTAAGCCTGCCATAGACATAGGACCAATATCAGGGATAAGTTCTTCAGGTGCATCACTGGGAAACTCGTAGTAGCAGAGCAGACATTACATAAAGTACACAGCGAGAAATCAAAGCCATTTTTGTATTTGTGTATATAGGTCACAATAAGGGTGAGAAGTGCATCGGAAGCCTTCACCAAGTAACGTCCCTCTCTCATCCTAACATCATCATCAAAGACGTGGTGACTAGTGATGCGGCTACGGTCTGCTTGACCAAAGATGGTGACATCTACGTCCTTCAAGAATACCAGTGCAGGAAGGTGGCATCGAAGTAAGATAAACCAGTTTCATTGTCTAAGATGAAATGGAGTTAAATTTTATATTTGTGAATTTTTATTTCATTGACTTGATATATCTGGATTTAGCTTGATTTTAAAGACTGAGCTAGAGTTGAAATGAATTGAAGTAAATGTAAAATTGAATTCTCGCTATCGTCAATGCCCCCAATAGATAGATAGATAGATAGATATTTGGTTTTATTCAAGTACTGATTAAAAAGTCTGAAGACTAAACAAGTCAGTTTACAATATAAAATGCATAACAATAAAAATAACAAGGTAAAAAAACACATGGATAAATTAAATTAATAATAAGTAAAAAATATAATAAGTATATAATAATAAGTAAATGAATAAATATATACAATTACCATAAATAACTATATATTGCTAGTGAAAGGACTTGGAATTCAAATTAAAAACAAATTAAAACAGCTTTGAGAGATCACAATACTAGTACTTGACATAATCATTATGCAATAATTAATTAACATTTAAAAATTCAAAATGGCGAACATAATTATGAGGGCATAACTAAGAAGATGAATTCAGAAGTTGTATAAAGTAAGGAATGGGAGAAAGCATGCGTCTTTGAGTTCGTATA
>JAVYIG010012524.1:0-53093 GCA_035222895.1 Strongylocentrotus droebachiensis | reverse complement strand
AGTACACACAAGTACTTATATGCTACACGATCAACTTTTTCTGATCGAGTCCAAACCGTTTCTTTCACAATGCAATTGCATGACCAGAACTCAACTTTATCTTTAGTGAGCCCTCTCTCACTTAAACTTGAAACCACTCGAGATCATATTGTGGAGATCACATTGTGTAGTTATACTGGCAGGTAGGAGAGACCAGAAGTCACAGTGATTCAGTATGTTTTTTGCCTCCCAAGCACAGGTAAACTCCAAACACTCAATAATAACAATAATGGTCAATAAAATACACGTACATGTATGCATTTACACACCTGATGTTTCCAGTGAGTGGCTGATTATTGATCCATTCATAATTTGCGTATTTAGCAAAAGTTTATTTATTGGTAATAAAAAATATAGATGTTAAAGTACACATCATTTGAAAACTTCAAAATGCACAATTATCACATACCAGAACAACTTTTCACTCATGCACCACATGTACTTAAGATGAAGATAATTGAACGATGCTCAAACATTTGACTATTCTCCAACTATTTGGTATATCTATCCCATGATAAATATAGTGTAGCACAGGGAGATTATTCATTTGTGTGGCATCGAAAGAGTAAACTGGTCTAAGTTAGCAAGTCGAAGATGGTGTTTACATGTACCACCCCCTCATTGCCACTACTTGGCCAGCCCGAGCAGGTGTTGTTGCTTGAACATAGGAATGTTGAAATACATAGAAGCAGCAATTCATTTCTTTTGAAGTTCAGAAACAGCTTTCTTTCCTTTTTTTGGAGCAGAATATTTTTCCTCATCCCGTGGTAGATACATGTATATCCAGGAACAAGTCTATATTGGTAGTTAGGTAGACCGCAGCTCCTTCATGCAATATACTGGCCTGCCCAAAGCCAGTACAGCGGTACAAACAGAGGAAAGTAGAAATACAAACATAGGGATGCAACAATCTACTCTCTTCAAAGTTCAGAATTCAGGTAGAGAGAGTTTCCTTTCCTTATTCTGTGGTGCAATGCATCTTGATCAATGCGCTCATTATCCCTTGGTAGAAACATTGTGTACACTGGCCTGCCCATGCAGAGCCAGTGCAGGGGTAGGAACAGTGGAAATACAAACATAGAGATGCAACAATCTACTCTCTTTAAAAGTTCAGAGAAAGAGTTCCCTTTCCTTATGCTGTGGTGCAATGCATCTTGATGGATGCGCTCCTCATCCCTTGGTAGACACATCATGCACTGGGTTCATACGCAGGATCATGGTGACCGTCTCCTGAAGAAGCCTCATGTCGTAGTGCCTGTTGAAAGAAAATGATGGTTGATATAATAATAATAATGATAATAATAACAATAATAAATGTAACTTATATAGTACCAAATTCACTCTGTGGAGTGCTCGTGGCGCATGTAGAAATAATTAAGAATTAAACAGAAGCGTTTTTACATGATTTTTAAAGGAATCAGAGGTTATACATGTACACTTTTTGATGTCTTCAGGAAGGCTATTCCCATAAGGACACACGTGAGCAAAGGATCTCCCCCCCACCCCACCCCCAGTTTTTGAAACTTTAGGAATCACAAGGGAACTGAAAGTGGATGAGCGTAAAGAGCCCACGGGTTGTAACTTTAGATTAAAGAAATATAAATTTGGGAGCAGATTGTTTTACCCGACTGCTCAGAAAGCATAAATGCTTGTTAGTAAGTAACCAGGGGACAAACGGCTTTTAGTCCTCTCCGAGGGACTTGACAGTGAGGATTAATGCCTTACCAAAGGGCATGAGCACATTGACTCAGTTTTGAACCCAGGTCCTTCCTGTTACGAGACCAATGAAGGACCAGGGGGGTGTTTCACAAAGATCCTAAGTAGAACTTAACTCTAAGTTGAACTTAAAAATTATGGAAAGCCATTAGCATCTTTGAAAACATTTTGTTAAAGTTATTTTGAAAGACATTAATTGTTTATTCAAAACATTCATATTTTCTATCATCAAGGAGATTTCATGTGCTGGATGTGGAATTTATAAAAAGTCAACAATACTTGAATTTCTGCTTTTGAATATATATCATTTTAAGACTCCAATGGCTGTCCATAATTTTTAAGTCCGACTTAGAGTTAAGTTCTACTTAGGATCTTTGTGAAACACCCCCAGGAGAGACAAATCAATGAAGAGGTTCATCTGAATGTTTATGCAACATTGATAATTTAAAGCCGCTTCAATTATAGGGGAAGTCCATCCTTCATCCTGATAATAAGTTGGTTTTAATGAAAGCAGAAAAAGGGAGATACAGGTCGGTAAAAGCTTGAGCAAACTCCGATGAAAATAAGAAAGTGATGAATTTTCGAAGTTCCGATCAATCAGACACGAATGGCAACACTGTGACGTAACTTGTGAGCTCCACACCAATGTGCTCTGTACAGTTCATAAACTTTTATTTTCTTTGTTATTGATGACAGGATAGAATTTTTCCAAGCAGGGGTTGAAAAGGAAACATATTTGCAATAATTATATTTAGGGTGCATGTATGATAACAAGTTTTCTTGGAAGTTTTTTTTAGTACAGGGCAAATGAGAGGGGAGCTTTCAAGATTATTACATCACAGAGTTGCCAAATTGTGTTTCATTGATCATACCTTATAATACTCTTAACTTTCTTATATGTAATAAGTTTTTGCTTAACTTTCGCTGACCCGTATCTTTCATTTTCTGCTTCCATTTAAACCAAATTATTAGGGTTAGAGGGCCTGAATAGGGTATGTATGCTTGGGCTTACGATTTGAAATTTAAAACTGGGGTTGGGGTTGATGTTGGGGGCCTAAGTTTACCAGAAGACCCCTGGTATTGAGCGCTGCTCTACATACAGGTGATGCTTACCTAGCAATGTTGCTAAATGTTTTCATCTTGTTGAGGAAGGCTTCGTGAGTAATGACGGTAGCAAACTGTCCGGCACACTCGCAGTAGTTAGCCATGTTACTCAGCTTCACCTAGGGGGGAACAAAGATAATAATAATATTAATTATGGGTCCATTTATAAAGCATAGCTACTATTACACAGATATGACTGGCAGGGGGTGTAATATAACATTCTTTGGCCGCTGAAGGGAGTTATATTTTCCAAAGCGTGCATTGCTGAGGGAAAATATTGGTACAAAGGAAAATATAACTCCCTTCAGGTCCGAAGAATGTTATATACCCCCTGCCAGTCAATATCTGTTATATTAGATAGCCTTGGTTTGACAATTTAGGGGGAGTCCATTTTTTGTTGCCAGAAAATTTTCCATTTTTTTTGTTCCAAGGACAAACAAAATTTTAGCAATAATTGTGAGAAGAAAAAACAAAATTGGACAACAAATAATTGACCCTCGGTTTGGGTGTAATTTGTGTAATTGGTGACATACAGTCCTTAAGAGGGTGACATGCATTGATTAGAAATATACATTCATTTCATCAGCTGGTGAATATAACACTGGAAAGTGACGGGCCAGGAAAATATAACAATTACGATCCTTGCAATTGATATCATGTGACGAGCTCTGGACCAATCACATCTCAGTATCTGTCTAAGCTATCTAATATATGAATATAGTCTACTGCGCATAATACAAGTAGCATATTTATTACCCTGGCTGTAGCTGAGGTGCCATAATAAGGCACTAAAGCATTCAGGGATTATTTTTCCTACCCGGTACTCATTTACTTCACCTGGGTGGAGAGCGACAAAGGCCATAAATGTCTTGTCAAAGGCCATTAGTGTCGCAGCGGGACTCACCCATGTATATTGTTTTCAGAGACACTGCATTTTATTTTAATAATGCAGCAATAAAAGAAACTAATGATTGTTGCCACTTTGAAGAACAAAATACATATCTGCCAACTTTTCATAGCAAAAATTAGGAATACATATAATCTCAAGGCAAAATTAGGAAAACAGTCTATTTCATATACTTTTAATATTCCCCCCCCCCCCCCGAAAAAAAAGAAGAGAATCTATGGATCATAACAGGAGCTTGAAGGTCCCCAAAAGGAATAATTCCTTCAAAATAGGAATGGTTTGCAGCTACATGTATGAATATATGATCAATTTAGTCTTTAAAATATCCTGTCCTAAAAGAGCTGACTGACAAAAGAATACACTACTGCCATGTGCAAGTTTCAAGTCCCACCGTGGCACTAATGTCCTTTGGCAAGACATTGATCTACATTTGCCACTCTCCACCCAGGTGTTAAATGGTACCCGATAGGATGCGAAAGCTAATGTGCTTAGATTAGCAAGTGTGTGCTTGTAAATATGACGCCCGGCTGGAATGCTCCCCAGGGAGTGGAGAATGTGCATGCATTGTGTGCGGGTATGCCTGCATCCGATGACCGGGGTAATAATATATATATATCTGTAAAGCGCTTTGAGAGGGCCTTCGGTCCTGAAATAAGAACTAGCTATTATTATTACAGAGATATGAAGTAAGGCACAAACGTTCTCACCTGGTGGCACTTTGTGCAGCTGAGATCTTGGAGTGTGTAAGCCATAGATGCCTTCTGCAACGCCTCCACAAGACTCTCTTCGATGGCAGACACATCATACTCGCTCTGGCACTGTATGCATTGCCACAGAACCCTACAGCGTGAGAACATATTAAAAGAATATTGAAATATGTATTGAAATATAATCATGACATCTATTAAGATCCAAAGTATATTATTATTCTTATTATTATTATTATTATTATATATTTAATGGTTTGTTTTATGCAAAATCATCTTGCAGCCCGAAGGCTGAATTGTGTGATTTTTTACAATTTGACAAAAACATTACAACACAATAATATATGTGAAATTAAAAACTTGTTAAACTTGTTTAAGTTCATAGTATAATACAAAATATATAGATATATATAAATATGTACATGCAATAATATTTTCCCTTAGATATTCATAGTTTGTAACGGATCGTGTGCTGAATTGTTTGTAATCAGAGCCGGCTTTTAAAATGTTTATAATAGATTGGAACAGTGAAAAATTGTGTGATTACTTTTAACAGATTAAAACGATCAGTAAAAAATATTCAAACAGCATAAAACAATAGTACAATGTATCCCCACAAAATCATAAATACAAACAAAAGGCATCTGCTATAATTCTGTGCAACTAAAGCAGAGTAAATATGTGTGCATATCCAAGTTGGTAAATTCCACTGACAGTAGTTGTTCGATTTCATTCAGCAGACGGCCCGTTGACTGGTTGAGTACCGTATGCGTCGGCCAATAGGCCTGGTGCATCAGCCGAACCAGCGGCCGAACCAGCGGCCTTGGTGATTGGTCGATCACCGTGTGCGTCGACCAATAGGCATTGGGCGTTATTGTTCCAATTATGGATCGAATTATAGACCGCTCCGCCGGTCCTCCCGTAAAGTATAAAAGACCCTTGCTTACAATAGTTTTTATCACCTGACGAAGTATCGCAGTAGCATACGAAACGTCATGATCTTTTAGATTCCTTATTGACCACATTGCGAGACAAACGAATATCACTTGCGATATTATTTTCGACAGTAGTTGCTTTCACAAGTTTCTGTGGTATTGTTAACATTTGTTTCACTTAAACTACATGTACATGTATAACACAACATGTAATCACTAAATAATAATTGTTTACAATGATTAATAGATATAATACATATGGTTGGATAGTACTCACGCTGACTGTCCATCTTGAATGAGCATGGGGTCACGACACAGGTCGAGGTCACGGCAGTGGTTGCAGAAGCGACAGATGACCTCCGGCAGGATGTAGGAGAGACAGGGGTCACGCCAATCTGCATCGTCTGAGAACTCACCAACACTGATCAGACGCAGGAGATTGCGTTTCATCCGGCTCACTTGACTGACGATGTTAGAGTCAAGAGAGAGGACCTGCAACAAAGTCAAGATTCAAAGCAAAGGTTTATTCAAAGGGCATACAACATTCAAGTTCAAATTCAAGTTTTATTTATCTTTCTTTCATTACACACATTACAAATATGACATGAATATAACAAGTTGACAGAATATGGCGTTACAATAGAAAGATGAGGTGACCTTGGTTGAAAGCAAGGCTTGTGGAATTAAGGTCCCTCATGAGTAGCTTACAAGTATATCCTAAATGAACAAACTCATACAATCAAACTGTTGAAAATGAAAGTTGGACTAAAGATACCTAGAGCACTGTATTAAGACTAGTACCAAAATATTTGTGATTTGTATTTGAATTGCAGTGACCCTAATATTAAAATTGCTTTACCATATGAAATATAATTGGACAGTTCTGACAAGTAGATCATTGTCCCTGTACATGTACCGGCCTTTTTTAGTTCTGAAGTTTACAGAAAAAGTTTCTTTCCCCCCGCTTGTATTGAGCTTAGGAAAAACAAGAAATCCAGAGTTTTGAGAGCGTGAAGATATTTATCAAAGTAACATTGTACTCTGTAGCAGAGCCATGGACACAATCAAATAAAAGCAAACAAATTCTGAACACACCGCATTCACTCAAACCATTTGATTACTTACTTTTGAAATGGCCTTCACAAACTCCAGCGATGGGTTGTTGAGAGGTAGGTAAGACCCTGGGAGCCGAGGGAACTCTGAGGATGCTTCAGCACGTGACTGCCGTGATCCGGACAGTCTCTTCTGGATGTCCTGGGTGATCCTGTGGAAGAATTTGATTTGATTTGATTTGATTTGATTTATTTTTCCACTCAAATATCCACAAATTAAAATGACGAACATAAGCCATACAGTATTACAATATATAATAGAATAAATGAATTAATACGAGTAAAGAAATACTGATAAGTATATACGTAATAAAATAAGTTTACAGAGTACATTTAAAGGTACTATGTCCCTTTTGCAGGCCCAAAAAATGAAAAGGTTAAATTCCAATGGCATTTGAAATATAATACTAATTTAGAACTCCCCTTAAAGGGATAGTCCACCCCAGGATTTTCTTTAGCTGACGATATAGACCTAATAATACCATGAAGAATGATACAAGTCTCATTAAAATCCATGATCACATAACGAAGATATATCGACTTTTTTATCGAAAATCAGCCGCCCCCCAAATGCAAATGCGTTACATGGGCATGAAACGATCGCCAAAAAATAACCGATAGTATCGAAATTGTGACGTATGTTGCGAGCTGCCTTCTTATTTCGCAGACATTCACTTTCGCTTTCACTTTCATTCATGATTCGTCGTGTCAGTGCGATAACAGTGTACCGCGAGCGAAAGTGAATGTCTGCGAAATAAGAAGGCAGCTCGCAACATACGTCACAATTTCGATACTATCGGTTATTTTTTGGCGATCGTTTCATGCCCATGTAACGCATTTGCATTTGGGGGGCGGCTGATTTTCGATAAAAAAGTCGATATATCTTCGTTATGTGATCATGGATTTTAATGAGACTTGTATCATTCTTCATGGTATTATTAGGTCTATATCGTCAGCTAAAAAAAATCCTGGGGTGGACTTTCCCTTTAAAAGAATGGGGCTTGAAAATGTCTTTAAGTGGGAAAATAATGACTATTAGTTGTCAAAATCGACTTAGGAGCTATAGAGCCACTAAGTAAAATTCTTGATTTTCAGACCATTGTACCGCATGGTCGTACGTTTTATGCTGCGCAAAGATTCAATCAGTTTAATTTTGGCCATTACAAGAAGTGGGTTATTGTAGTAGACAAATCCTTTACAGCTCATTTTATGTATGTTATTACCAAAGAAGAAGAAAAAGCCAGTCAGTCACTCAATACTGACAATAGTGTCTGACAGTGAAGTCTAGCAAGTAAACAGGTTTTCTTGCATAATTTGAATATAAGGACACTGCTGACGTTTAAATTTCACAGATAGGATATACATGACATTTTCATAATTCCTGCAAAGTTCTACAGAATTTGAGGTTGGCTGCAAAAGGGACATAGTATTTTTAAGTTCGAGAATAAGAAAAATATTTGATATTGCTTGATTTGACTGAGAGGGGAAAAAAAGGAATCTCAGAAAAGCTAGTCTTGTTGAACGAGATTCCCAGTATAAATTAAGTACTAGACCATCGTCAGCATGCATCAAAACTTGCGCATGTCTGCTCCCAGAGAGACCCAAGACGCGCGAAGGGAAAGAAGGGAACACGTTTGTGAAATTACTGGTAAAAATAAATCTGAACTTGCCTAGGAATTGGTAGGTTTGTGTTGGAAATCACAATGACGATAGAGAGATTACTTATCATTTGTCATTGGCGCAATTAACTCTTCAGGTTCCCTTCATCTCATCATAATTTTGTAGTCGTCCTAATCATTATCACCTTCATCTAGTTGTGATCCTCATCATTGTCATAAATACCATTTTCATCATCATCACTACCATAACCAACAGCAACAACATCATCACTAACATCCTCCCACCTTTCATTATAATCATCACCACCATCACTACCACGACCACCATTATAATTTCCTCATATTCCCTTCATTGTCATCTCCTCCTTTGTCAACATCACAATTTAACATTCATAATCATCAGCCAACAAAAGGTGTTGTCAATCACCAGGATAAGCCTTAAGATTTAAGACCAACATGCCTTATGTGATGCTCAGCATTTTTCACCAATCACCCAATATGTAAAATTCATTCATTCACTAGGGGGTATTTCTTGATGGGGGTACGGATGTGCGAGACTTGTACACCTACTTAAATTTTTCCCCCAAGTCTGGTATCAGCGAATATGACCTATGACCCGACTACCATCTCCCTTTAACCCTTTGCTTTACGGGACCCTGGTGGTCCCTGTGTTAAGCCTATGGGACCTATACAATTCAGTAGTAAACGGGTTAACATCACCTTCATCATATCCTCATTGAAGTATATGTCGTCGTTTCTTTTGTTGTTGAATACAAGATCATTCTCCACACGATGACTCAAAATGTAATTTGATAAATTATATTGTGCCTTCTCATGCGCATTTCTCTTTCCTCATCTTCTTGTCAACCCCACATGCAGCTCATCATTTTGTATTATTTTCTGTACCCCCAATCTCTCACTTCTTTTTGTCATTGTCTACTCTTTGTATTATGACTGTGTTCTTCCATCTTTGTCATGTAAAGTACTGTCTTGTCCCTTTCTCTGTTGGCATCTCCCATTTCCCCCTATTTTGTAGTTCCTTTTTTAGTTATGGACTTGTTAATATCATTTAATTTAATTACTCATTATTCCTAAGTATCATTTGAGGTGTTCACACTTGTACAAGCATTGCTTTTTTAGTGGACCCCTCTGTTTCCAACATGTATTTCTACATTTGTTCTAAATGTTATAATTGATTTGTAATTTTTTGTTGGAAACATGATTAAATTGAAAACTTGAAACTTGAAACCATCTACTCACGCAAAGAGTCTCTGTGATAGCTCTTCATCCACCAGTCCCTGCGAGTAGCCGACCAGACTCGGGGTCGTGGTCAGGTCACCTTGCGTCTTCTGCGTCTGGCTCTGGTTGTTACGGCGACGGATGGGCGTGTTGCCGGGCGTGACACGGTCTTGTTCTTCCTGTATGTGCTTGTGTATGGCCAGGATGTAGCCCGCGATGATCATCTGGTCATGATAAGGGAGAATGATGTAATTTATTGTAGTTATATTTTGACCCCGTAAGTTGATTTGAAGTGGGTGACCCCTCGATCTTCATTTAAACTTAAATTTAAATTCTAGAGTAGTTCATATAAATATTATAGTGTTTTGGTTTCTTTATGTGTTACGATGTTTGTATTTCATATGTTATGATCGTGAATATAACCACCATCCACCATGTAAATTGAATAGATGAAAAATTCACAATTTGCAAACTAAGGCGTTGGACCAAGTGGAGTAAATAACTCTACTCTTTTCAAAATCAACTCATGGTTCTGTCATATTGTTTATCCTTCCATGATAGGAGGCGCGATAGCTCAGTTGGTAGAGCAGTGGTCTCGTAATCCGATGACCCGGGTTTGAAACCAAGTTGATGCGCTAGTGCCCTTTGGTAAGGCATTAATCCTCATTACCAGGTCCCTCAGATAGGACCTAAAGCCATTGGCCGTCTGGTTGCTTACTAACAAGCATTTATGCTTTCTTAGCAGTCAGGTAAAATAACCACCACCACCACCCTCCTTAATAATAATAAGTCATTGTGCCAATGTTTCAATCTTACCCTTTTGGTGTTTTCAAGATATGGTAAATATTTAGACTCAACAAATATTGGGATTCTTCTTTATTATCTATTAACCATTCTGAATTATAGCTTGGCAGCAAGTTCACTAAAAACACAACTTTGTTTCAAGTAAGTAATTTTGAGAAGTTTGCAATGAATTCGAAGCTGATTCTCAACTTACATTGAAGGTTGTCTGGCAATTCTCTGCTGTCGGTAGATAGTGCATTAAATTCCAGTTCATCTCAACCTCCTCCTGTATGAATATTCATGAGAAAATAAAAGTATGAATAAATGAATAAATGAATTACAAAAAATAGTCATGTCACTCCATAGTAATCAGATCTAATTGAAATTAGGCATCTTAGTGAGACATGTGATCTATCAAATCTATCTATCTATCTATCTTTCTTTCATGTAGCTAGCTCCGGCAGGCTTGCTTCATTTCAAAGCTACAATTTCAAATGCATGTCTGAATACAAGAATAATTCAATTTACTACAAAACAAGGTAAATAGTGATGCTAATTTAACAGAGACAATAATTTGAATGGGCAAATGTAAATGTAGATGCCATTCTTCCACAGAAATATTTAGGAATCTATTTATTTTTAAAATTCTTGAATACAATGTATTTTAAATGGCTTTGTATAGATCATAGATGTTTTCAGAAAAACAGAAGAAATAGAGGGAATATAATACTACTTTGAAGGGAGAAAATGGAATTATTAGTGTGATGGTATAATTAGTCACTGATTTTATATTTTTATTTTGTCTCAATCAATTATTATTTAGATCCTTTATCTATCACCATTAATAGAAACAAGTAGAGTCTCCATCATTCCGCGGAGGGGAGGGGGGGGGGGGGGTATGTTGTCAAAACACTTCCAGTTTTTGTCCCTCCTCACTCCGTGTAAGAGTAGGATATTAATCTAAAATTATTTGTATGTGCCTTGAGCATCTCTAGAGATGGATATGTTGCGCTTTATAAATATTGTTATTATTATTATTATTATTATATAAGTAATTGCAACATTTCTCGACCACTCACCTCAGTATCCTTCTGGTTTGGTGGAGTTGCCATGACAACATCATCCTCTTCTGTATTCTCACTGTTCTCTCCTTCAAGAGATTCTGGTATCTTGCCCTTCACACCACCATGGTTGGCCTGCAGGATTTAACAAAAACAAAATATAAAGTTTCATTACACTGCACTAAGATAGCTAAGCAAAATATGTTAGCAGAAAAAAACATGGAACACAAACATTTTAATTATTATATTGTTTGTTTAGAACCATAAGGACCTTAGCTCTGTGTTAAAATGTACAAGTTACGGCCTTTCTGCCTCTCAGCATACAACGTGTTTATTTATTTAATTTATTTATTCGTCTTTTATTACAGGGTAACTCTCACATTATTTAAACTGTGTTCCTGCGGGGCCCTGTCAAATCAAAGATTACAAATACAGAAGGAATTGAACAAAGTTTAAAGACATACATATCATGGATTATTTATTATCAATAGGCAACCTGGGCCCCATCTTACAAAGATTTACGATTGATCCAAATCAATCGTAAGTCCTCCAATCAATCGCAAGTTTGCAGTCTCCTTTTTCTTATGTACATAGTTACGATTGATATCAATCGCAAATAAGTTATGATTGATATCAACTCTTCGTAAGACGGGGCCAAGGGAAGATGATAAACTCATAGTACACAGACATAGTTAATTTTATTTTTTCTTTCACAAACATTTGTACATAGGATTACAAAAATAAAGTAACAGGGACAGCAGATTATCAACAGAATTTGAAGTGCAATATTAATATTCAACATACAAGTCTTGTCATTAACTAAAGGAATTCTATAAAAAGGAGACCTCTAGAAGCTGGGCTTGTTAGAGCTAGGTCCCCAAACAGAATATAATACCTGAATGCTTTAATTACTTTGTAGAAATACAAATTAAAAACAAAACTACCTTATAAGACTAGAAATAATTACTCACTGTATCCAGCCACATGATAAGCTGCCAGCACTGCTTGTACGACAGCTCAACCCCGTGGAAGAGATCATTAGACTTGATCGTGTTGGTGACGTAGTCGACGTAGGTGACCGCGTCCACGATGCGTGTCTTCTTGGTGCAGATGACGATCTGGTTGTAGTTGGCATGGACGATGACCGCACCCAGACGTTTGAACTCTGACATGAGCTGGAGGAAGAGCTTCTTCATGAGACCGTTAAGGGTGCGTCGGAGTGCGGGGTCGTACAGGAGGGCTGAGGGCGAGCACAACCACCTAACGAAGAAGGACATTTATATTTCATTATAAAGGAAATGACTTTAAACAACACAACGTTGCAACCCGAAAATTTGGTAAATTGTAAAAGACAGTGGATTCATGAAAATTGCAAAAAATTCAACAATTTTCATGGCAGAAACTTTTAGAAATTTCAGTCGATCAAATTTGGAAGAGTTTCTGGCAAACAGATGTTTCTGGTTTACAATACATTGTTGACACCTATCTCTGAAGTAAGGTAGTTTTACTTCCCAAAATCATGAACATTAAAAAGAAAAAAGGGGGGGGGGAGGGTAGGGGTAAAGATATTTTCATCACAGTCTGTATCGATTACCAAAGACATTCAACCCTAAATCTTATTATTCGTCATAAACCATAGTTTGCCGAAATAATGTCAATTTTTCATATCCACTGCCAATAACCCTGTCACATCAACGATATCAACAAAGAACAATAGACCAAAGAAAAACTACCATGAATGGCAAAATCTTGGTCAGTTTTGAGTCGATCTGTAATCAGTTTTGCAGTAAGCCCAAGGGTATAATGCATTTCCCATTAAAATAACTGTGGAACATCCTTATTAGACAACAATACAAATACGCTGCGCACTGACCTGTAATAGTGCATGATCTGGTAATCAGCAAAGACATTGTGGTAGGTTGTCACATCCCTCAGCCAGCCATGAACCATGGTCTTCATTATCCTGTAAAACATATTGATAGAAAGGGGTTAATGGTACATGTAGATATCCGGTATTGACGACAGCCGTTTTCACAACGTAAATAATATTGTGATAATGAAAACAATGATGATGGAGTTGGTGATGGTGATGATAATAATTGTAGTGATGGTGATGGCGATAAGGCCTTAACAAAAAAAATGCTGTATTGCCCTTTGCGACCGACCCAAAAGTTTTAAAATTGATTGTCGGCTATTAACTTTTTATATTAAAGCATTCAAAACTGAGAAACATCAGCCAAAGAGGGAGTTTAAAAAAAAACATTTCCGACCAACAGTTTTGGCACCTAAAGGGCAATACAACTTTTTTTTTTGGAGGCCAAACGATGAAAATGGAAATGACAGCGAAGATGATGTGTAGCAAAGATGATGTGTAGCATACAAGTAAATCCCCTTCCAACAAGGATATCATAATCCTCAGGACAAATAGCCCTCCCTGAACAATTATACCCCCTCCTCCATCCCACCACAAATAACTTCCTTGTAATGGTTTTGACGGCATACTGTAGAGGTAAGGAAGAGAATGTTGGAGACTCCATGAAGCCGTATTCCAAGGTAATGATGATGGTAATAATGTTGAGGTAGAGGGGAAGAGAATAGTTATGATAATGATGATGACATTGAATAGCGATAATGAGTGAATGGACGATCAATCTGAGAGTCTTTTTTGTTGTTTTGTTCTCTCAGATGGCTGTAAGTCACTTTACTGCGTTATGCTTAAAAGGTGCTTATTGCAATACTTCTTAAAGACCAAGGGCAGTTCTTACCTGAAAGCCACTGTGCAGAGAGCAGTCTCATCATAGCTTGCCAGTGATGCAGCCGCTCCTGGTTGCCCGGATACCATGTCTTCCAAGGATGTCTGCTGGATCGCATCAAAGGCAATGCTACCGGCCGCGCCTTCAAGCTCACTGACCTGGTGGGACTACACAGGCAAATATAAGGACAATTAACATGTAGGTGAATGTCAACGATATCATTGAAGGTTTTCAAAAAGGGTCAGGTATATTTTATTGTACTTGGGTATGTTGTTATGTATCAGAACTCTTGAAATGTTTAATTGTTCCTCATTCCATTTTTTGCACTGGTTTGTATGCTTTTTACATTTTCATATTGCATTTCAGTTAATAATCTCCTTCAAATACGTACATACAGAATACTGCTTAACCACAACACAGTTACCCCGACATAATCAAATTGTGCAAAATTAACCTCATCACTGTTTAGGCTACTCAGTCTAGGGCTTAAAGGGATATAGTAGGCAGTTTCCATGTGCAGGTCATGACTTTGTGGATATACCGTTAATGGGTGTACAAGTCTCGTACACAGCAAACTAGATGTGCCTGCAATAGGGTGGGGGAAATGTAAGATAATGACTTTTCCTTATGGGGCGATTTACAGAAGACCTTTCACATAAGACCTGTTGCTCGTGAAAGTGCAGGCCTCTCCTGTGATTGACAATACCCTTTAACGCCCAAATTGCCAATGAAAGCCCACTTCTATGTGTCTTTAATATGGAGCAAGCAAATCTAAACTAAATCTTCAACTTACTTGTAATAGAGTGTTGACAGCTAGGTTAGCCATGTCAAGATCAACACACACAGTCTGATAGCAACCAGAGTGGTTTAACTCTACTCCTCCTGACTCATCAAACTCAGTCACCAATCTGATAAAAAGGAAAAGAAGAAATATAAAATAACAACAGTTACAACAACAGTAACAACAACAAAAACAACAGCTAAAAGAACAACACTTTATCATGCATTTTGGTAGTGTCATTTATTTTTAGCACAAAATATACACATTGAATAATAAGTACGGTAGCCATGAAGAGAACATCCAGAGTCAATCAATAATTTGAGTCCATTTCACTTTCAATAGCAACAGCAGTTTGATGAATGAAATATTAATACAAAAATGAGTGTTAAAGTAATGCAAAAGGATGTTGAAATTGCCATAAGTTTGATATCTCAAGTCTTTTGTGTTGTTAGAAGAAGAAAACAGTGAATTGAAATATTAGTATTGAGAGTTTTCAAGAATGGCTGCATTTCAACAGCCATAAAAAAGGTCATGTTTCTTGAAATGTTTACAGACAACCAAGAATGAAAACAAAAAAACATAATGTCTCTCGCATAGCGGAGGCATAATAAAATACAGATTACAAACTCCTCACCTATTATCGTCAGCCTCTTTGCCTCCAAGATCAGGTCTGTTGGTGGGTGACGCCCACATCACATGACCGTGCTTGTTGAGATGACGAGCAAAGAAGAGATCGGCACCCGCTATCCCAGAATCCTCTGGGAGGTTGCCGACGGGAATGTGGAAATAACGGCTCTGCTCCAAGTAGCTCTGGAATGCACAAGAAATACAAATATATGCAAACAAAGAATTGCCAGTAAGTATTTATTTTCAGTAATCAAGGAGTACAGACGAGGAAATGTCATACAAACCAACAACTAAAAAGTGCAGAAAATTAACTTTTAAGAAAAATACACAGCAGGGAGAAATCTAAGGTTCAAAACAAAAGGAATCATTCCTCCAAAATGTTCTGTTGTTGTTCGTTTGGTTTTATAATGGCTATTAGTCAAAATTGACTATTGTTGCCAATTTCATCGCATCTCTTTCTTTTAGTGTCTTGGTAAAATTATTATTTTTTCTTTCCTTTTCCAATCTCATTTTAATATAATATTAGTCATATTCCACAAAAAAAAATTAAAAACAAAAAATTATTTCAAATTAAACCACGATCCGCACACAGTTCCAACTCACGCTGGCCCTGTCCTTTCTATGATGCCTTCTTACCAGCCCAGCGAGTTACGTTACGCCGTACGCTTCTCGGTTGATAAACTCAACCTAGGTCACTCTGGCATAGACAAAGGGGCGTCGTGTACCTGTATGTGAGGGTTTATTTATTTATTAGGAGAAAAACAACTGCATAAGCAAAACACTTGTGGGCTTTATTAGTTTATATGAGTTAGTTCATGAGATTATTTATGGTTGGTTATGGTAGCCATGAATGGACAAACATACCAGTAGCAAGTAGTCGGCATTGAGGTAGTGCTGTAGCAGACGACGGGAGCCCTGCCTCTGCCAGTCCAGCACGCTATAGATGTTATCGCTCTCGGCGATGTGGAGCTTCACCAGAGGGAAGTCTTCCATGGCAGGGATACTTCTGGCAAGCTCTCTGTTGCCTGGTATTAGATAAGGCAGGATTGAATAGATCAGCTTGCAATTGATTCAATCAAGCAATGAACCTTTTTCAGTTTTTTATTTCATGCTTTTCTTTTTCTTGTCTACGTTTAAGAGATGATTGAGTTCCATTAAATGTGAAAAACAATTTGTGGGCTTTCTCATTCTTGGAAGAAAATCTGAACAGAAATGTGCGTACATGTACATTTATTTTTGCTATTTATGACAAACATTATAGCCTGACCTACCGAAGACACGTAATGAATGCCTTCAAATCCTGAACACAAAATACAATTATTTGTAACATATGAGTGAAATATTTTTTAACAAGGCACTTAAGATTTGTGCATTAAATTTGATTGCATTACAAAAATGGCATATATAAAAGAAGAGTGGCTTACTTAATGTAGACTGGACAGAGATGAAAGTAGGTCCTCGCTTCTCATCCTTGTAGGCTAGTAGCAGTCGATGAATGGTACGGTATGCCTAAACAACAAATAAAAAAAACAAAGCCATGAGTGTACATCATGATTTCAAGGTTGTCAATGGGGGCTGGCGTTTATAGGGTAGTAGACATGTAACTATGGTTCTCAATATGAGTATATCTAATCCTGGCCAAAAGAATTTCTGATTTCTGACATATAGTATTCTGGAGCCAGAAGGATGTAAAACAGAGAATTGAATACAAAAATATTTTATGAACATGGAAGGCAATGCATGGATATGCTCCGGTGTACATTTCAGATTTGTTGACGATCGAACTAATTTGCGATCTGCAGGTAAATACCTGCTTGAGAGTCCTCGAACACGCTCTCTTCTAGGTGATCAATCATTTACTGTCTGTGAATCAAAATTGTGGAATGGTCTTCCCCAAATCCTTTGGTCTTGTCACCAGTTATCCACTTTCAGAACTCAACTAAAGACATACCTATTTCAGACAGCTTACAATAAGTCACTGTTTTTTTTCTTTCCCAGTGAGAATCATGAACAGCCATTTTTGGTCGTTTTTCAGTCTCATCAGCGCCTTTGATTAGGCGCTTTATAAATTCCTGGATTGGATTGGATTGGATATGCTTCAACAGAGTAAACATCCTTGTGGCTCCAAACAATATAAATCAATTTTGTCAGGCGTTTGTAAGGTATGAGACTGTGAAGAGTGGTTACCTTTTTCATGTCCTTCTCCACCACGATCTCAAAGGTATGGTCCTCCCGAGGAAGGAGTTCATTCTCGCTACTGCGCTCAGACCTGGAAGTAAAAATAAATTTTGAAAAAAGAGAAGTTACTTATATGTCTCTGTAGTCTGAAAAGCAAAATGAATATGTCAATAGATATGTCCTTTAAGCATTATTCAGTAAAACCTGGGCAGTTATTTTATGATGGCGTAAAGTGTAATACATGTCACATTTCTGTATCTTAAAACGCAGAGCTCAGTGAATACGAATAGGACCTTTGCACAGTTGCCATTCGTTTACAGCAGCTTTCTTCTTTTGATTTTTTTTTTTTGGGGGGACCAGGGTTTACGCTAGTGCTGTAGCCGAACCGCCGAACCGAACGGAATTTCGCCGAATATGGCACTACCGAACCTAGCCGAACCGAATCGAACGTAAAGGCCTGGTTCGGATGTTCGGCAAAAAAATGTAAACGTTTTTGCAAGCTAATTAACTTGTCATTTTGTACCTAATTTTCATGTCGTGATTGCTCATTTTATATTAATTTTTTTCCCATTTTCCTCCTTTGTGATTTATGCCTATCCAGTGGTGGGCGCAACTTCACTGGCGCCATTTAAATCCCAAATCCTGACCTCTGCTACGTCGCGATTGCAAGCCATAAACAAGAATACATGTGCGTTATAGGCGCTGATCAAAACAAGTTCAGCTCAAACCCAATCAACAACAACATAAATATTTTAATTGTAAAAATATCGGACAAATTTTACAATATAAATAATGAAATAAATATATATTATAGTATGTTATTTATTTATTCAGGAAAAATCGGGAATTTATTATTTACCCTATTGAAAATAAACATTTATAAAAAAACAGTAATTGACAAGCCTGGGCCACTTTTCAAGATGGCAGCTTTCATGACTCATAACATTAGACAACAACAATCTCGGCAAATCTTTAACAAATATCATTTATTAACAAATTGAAAACATGATTCTTTTAAAATTGCAAATAAAACACGATTCAAGACGGAAATACGAATAAGTAGTACTTTTCTTCAAAAATAGTTACGGTTGGAGAAGTTTTTTTATATGATATTTGTGCTGGTCGGAAGCAGTGTTTTTCATCAGGAGTGGGCAGAAGTCCTCCATGCTGACCAGCTTAGCTATAACCCTGCTTGCTATTATATTACCGAACTCCGACCCGAACCCAGTTTGGGTGCAAAATTGCCGAACTCTGCCGAACCGAACCGAACACGAACATGGCGTCTGACTTACAGCACTAGTTTACGCCATCATATCACAACGAGCCCTTACAGGTATAATTTGAAAATATGCAAATACAGCATTTTGTACACCGCATATTCAAAAAAATATAATTTTTTTTTTGGGTTGAAAGCAAAGGGATATTTCTTAATGATATGAATAAATCAGACAACCAGTAAAAAAATTCATAGTCTTAAGTTGTATCGATTGATAACCAGATTTCTATCTTCACAATGCGTGGCCCCATTTCAAAATCTAGAATAAACAGAAAACCTTCCTTTGTCCTAAACTATTCACTTCTTAATGCTAAATATATTACTCATTGCGGATGTAGTATCAAAAATAATATCCCTAGGGATATTCGTTTGTCCTCCCGTAGAGTATAAAACACGCTTGCTTAAAATAATTTGTTATCACCTGACGAAGTGTTGCAGCAGCGCACGAAACGTTGTGATCTTTTAGATCCCTTATTGATCACATTGCGAGACAAACGAATATCACTAGCGATATTATTTTCGATATTCACTTCTTTATCACAATTTCTGCAGTTTGAACAGCCTACTGAAGTTGAAGGATTAAACAGGTAGTCCTTACTTGGCTTGTCGTTCATGCTGGTACATGGAGTTGAGGTTGGGCATCTGATTGGTCCTGACCGTATCCACGGCGATAACTGTAGCCTTGGCGGATGTGGAGAAGAACAATCCCATCATGCACTTGGAGCCTCTAAAAATTTTGAAAGATAAAGGTTAGGCGCAATAATTTCAGGTATCAGGAGTAACATTATATTTGAGCAAAAAATCACAGCATATGACATAATCCTGCAGATCCACTTCTTATTCTTTTATGATAGGAGTTTACTCCTGACATGTAACTAAAGTACAGCATTTTCTGTTTTGCATTTTTCACACAAAATTGTGGTAAAGTTACAATGTAGTACAGCTAGAAAATTTTGCAAAGTAAAAAAATAGGTTGAAGTTCAAAGGTTACCCACAAAATATTTGTGTACAGGTACCTTGAAAGCTTGTCCGTTTCACACTATACGGAATGGGTCAAAGTTCAAAGGTTACTCACACAATGTTTTGATAGAAGTAGACCCTCCTGAGGCTGCCAGCAGGGAGGTACTGGAACTGAGCTAAGGTCTTGAACTCAAGCTGGCTGAGGTCAAAGGTATCCATATCCTGGAAGAGTAACACAGTAAAAACAACACCACAACATTAAATTAAACAAAATCATCACCAATATCTCTCATTCAAGTAGGAACTCAGCATGCTGCCTTTTCAACATGCACATACAACAATGCTACGGAACACCATCAACATCATAATCAATATCACCTTCACCATCATTGTCATCCTCATCATATCCTCATCGCCATCACTTACTACCACCCTCACCACCACCACCACAATCATCATCAACATCACATCTCCTATCTAGACTCACACATCCCAGGATGAATTTGGCATGATGTACAATGTATGTTGATCATGCACAACCAGCCAAGTTTTATCAGGGCCTGTAATTCCATCATCACCCTTTTCATCATCATGAAAACCACCACCCGAAGTATCACCATCATCAAAATTGTTATCATCATAAACATCATCACCACCTTTACCTCTGCCACCACTGCCACTATCAATGTCACCATCACCACCACCACCACAATCATCATCACCAACATCACCCTTACCACCACCACCACAATCATTATCATCATCACCAACATCATATTGTTAATTGTCTATAAATCATTGAGTGGTCAAGCCCCTGATTACATCACAGAATTACTTCAACTCAAAGTCCAGTCACACAGTCGTAGCCTGCGCAGTTCCACAGATAAAAATATTGTTTCAGATTCCCCCAAGGCAAAACTAAAGTAACTCTTGGGGACCGTGCTTTTGCTATTGCTGCCCCCAAACTATGGAATAGCTTGCCAATAGAATACGATGCACTCCATCTCTCAATGTTTTTAAATCCAATTAAAAAAATTATTTGTTCAACTGAGAGATCTTATTTTGTAGAATTTAGTAAAAAGGAGCTCTTAACCAGCGCAGCTGAATATATTTTGTATAAAAGCTGCGCTATATAAATTTATTATTATTATTATTATTATCATTACTATCCCTACCACCGCCACCACAACAACCACCACCACCACCACCACCACCATCACAACTATCACCACTGCCACTATCAAAGTCACCACCATCATCATGAGTACTCACCCCTCCTAGTAGGAACTTGGCATGCTGTCTGTTGACCATACACACGCATCCAAGTTTCATCAGGGCTCGGAACTCCAGCGGTACCTGGGTCTCATAGACCCCCTCAATGTCAGGAGCTGCTAGGTCTGCTGTCAGTTCACTGTGAAGAAGAGAGATAATAGATGTTAAAGAGAGTGTACATGTAGCTTGGCAAATACTGGTTACCGCCATTCACATCTTCTTTTGGACAACTGCACGTAAACGAATGGACTCAATAAACGGTAGTCAGCAACTTAATCTCTGCATGGTCAGCGCGCTAGCTTCCGCGAAACAGACACAAGTTCTCCTCATGCTTCGGTTTTGCGTATGTTGCATGCATTTGATTACTGCAGTCGCGTCCTCCGTAGTCGTATAATACCCGATTGGCCCCGAGTCAGGCCACGGGAAACACATGTAGTCTCTTCATGCTACACCCCCTTTAAAGCAAAAAGCATTATTTGTAATTTCTTGCATTTTGGCAAAGGAATTCCTCAATAAAAATAACAGATCTTGAGGTTACAGTTCTCTAATTACATGTACATGCACAGCCAACAACTAAATTATTCATACCCTTCCTAAGTATGTGAAAAATCAATTTGTCCCAATAAATGTGTCTTGAGAATGTGACATATTATACCTTACACCTGCAAATATTAAACAAAGGCCCTAGTTCAACCAGTTCAACTTTTATTCTAGAGTTATAAAAAACCCATAAAACATCAAATTTACAGGGGGTATGAATAATTCTTTTGTTAACAGTATATACATGGGATCAGGGCATTGTTTCACAAGACTGTCATGAATGCTAGGACAAGTTCACCTACATCACAATGAAAGACATGTATTATAACTAACAGATGCTGCAATGGGACATTGGCAAACTTGGCAACAGAGTAGATAGTAAAATGTTAAGTCACATGATTAAAAACAAAAAGTAAATGCTCATTTTTAAATTGGCATCCATTTGGCAGCCAAATGAATGTCCTTTGTTTCATTTCCTTACGGGAGAATTCCCAAAATGGAACGCTTACTTGGCATGTTGTTGGTACAGCTCTTCTGGTACAGTATACTGGTAGAGATTCAGGACTGGGTTGGATCTGGGCAATGTTCTTGTCACTTTCTTCCACACTAGACAACAGGTAATAAATTTGGAAGATAGTCAGTAAATTTGCGAATACAATTATCATCAGTCAATACAAATTTCATCCTTATTGAACCATCAGCGTCATCGATGTTGTCGTCGTTGTCATCATCATCATTGTCATCATCAGCAGCATCACCATCAACGTCATCATCGTCATCATCATCATTATCATCACTAGTATCAGCTTCCTCATCATAATTATCATCATCACCATCATCACTAACATATCATCACCATCATCATCATCACCAACATCAATATTATTACCATCATCATCATCACCATCATCATGATCATCACCATCATTATCATCACTAGTATCACCTTCCTCATCATCATCATCATCATCATCATCATCATCACTAACATATCATCACCATCATCATTATCATCACCAACATCACTATTATCACCATCATCACAATCACCACCACTACCATCATCATCATCACCATCATCATCATCATCATCACCATCATCATCATCATTACTACCATCATCATCACCACCACTACCATCATCATCACCATCATCATCATCATTACTACCATCATCATCACCACCACTACCATCATCATCATCATCATCATCATCATCACCATCATCGTCATCATCAACATCGTCATCATCACTAACATTACTAACATCACCATCATCATCATCACTAGCATCCCCACCACTACCATCATCACCATCATCACCATAATCATCATCATCATCATCACCATCATCATCATCACCATCATCATCATCACCATCATCATCATCACCAACATCATCATCACTTACATGTACATCACAATCATCACCACTGACATCACCATCATCATCATCATTACCATGTTCACCATAATCACCATCCCTAACATCATCATCACCATCACAATCATCTCCTTAATAACTATTCATCCCCACCACCACAATCAGGGAGGGACTTACTTGCACCCTCTATGTTCTCTTTAGGAGTCCGTTGGTTGACATAGAAGACTCTAGGAACCATGAGTTTGATGTTGTGAAGATCAGAACCAATGAGAGCCCACAGCTTAAAGAGCCCTGGATGACCAGTCTCCATGATCTACACAACACATTTAATAATAGTAATAATAATAATGTCAAATTATAAAGTGCACATATCCATTCTAAAAGACTGCTCAAGGCGCTCTGTACATTATCTAAATAAGTATACAATATTAGAAGTACAACAGAAAACAAATGGTGCTAAGTGTCTTCTTAAAAATTTCAATTGATGATGATTGTCTTATTTGTAGTGGTAAAGTCACCCAAAGAATATTCACAGCAGCTGATAATTATGGATGAAAAGATTTTCTCTAGAAAAACACAAATAATTTGCTGAAAAAACATACAGATATCAAGAAAAGGCATAAATTACTTTGTGGCTAGCTGTGTCTCGCATGTGACGTCTAGAATCTTGACACTCTACGGAGAATCGCTGAAAGCAGAAATCTGGATCTCAAAATTAACATTTTTGAGAAATGATTACTGTGGGGGCCCAAACATATTTTGAAGAGGGAAGTTGATACATTTGATCAGTAAGGCTCCCCCATGCAATGATATAAATTTTACATCAATTCCAAAACATGTTTGATTCTTTGGGTGACTACTTTAAGCTGTAGGGTGACAATTTTAACAAACAGTACGATTGATCTCCGAACTGAAAATTCAAAGACATCGAACCTGAATGATCTGCCAAGGTGAGTCCAGCATCGTCTTAGCCGTTCGTCGGAAGAAGCTTCCGAGTCCCGTGCTGGCTCCGGCTCTGACCACGCCCCCTACGCCGGCATCCATCCCGTCGTCAAGGCGACGCCGCTTCCGCTCTTTCCTCTGCCTCGCCTGCAGGGCCCATTTCTGCTTTTGGTACTGCACCCACTTTTTGATTGATTTCTGGATACATCAGATAGATGGAGAAGAGGGAAAGAGAGAATCAAGAGAGAGGGAATTTACAGTCGTTTCCACATTAATAGCCATTACTGTAACGTATCAGGACCTACCCACAATTGACATAGTTGGCCCACATCCTAATCAATTACATTCAAGATGATGCATTGATTTTTACACATAATACAATCTACTTTGCTGAACAACATATGTAAGACATTAAAACTGACAAGTACTGATCATAAATATTATGTATAGCTTATAACTGCTAGCATACCGCTAGTTACGCACAATTTCTAGGATATATAATCATCCAACACCACAGCAGTATAAAACTGATACCCTTTGAGTTAGCCTTCATTCAAAATTATCTGCATTAGTCTCTTTTAAAGAAAATCATGCCTTAGCCCTCCAAAAATCAAAATACAGACTTGCTTTCCTAGCAATCAGCATAAGTAAGCAATCAACAAATTAACCCATCATGTCTGAATGTTTCTTGCCATCTCCCCTCATCTTCAATATAAGGACCACCTTGGTCTGTCTCTCCCCCCCCCCCCTTTCCATCTTTCTCTGTCTCTCTGTCTCTCTCTCTCTCTTTCGTTTCCCTTCCCTTCTCTCTCTCTCTCTCTCTCTTTCTTTATTTCTCTTTCTCTCTTTCTCATCACTCTAACTCACCCTCTCCTACACCTCTCCCTTTCTCTCTCTTAAAAAAAATGATTGAATCTGATGAATGAATTTTTATGAAATGTCTATATCTTTGACTTTTTATTTATTTAATATTTTGTGTTATTTGAATTTGAATTGCAATTGTATTGTATCTTTATGAAATGGATCGTAATTCAGCCATTGGCTGCGATGATCTTTTGAATAAGCCATTCCTATTCTATTCTATTCTATCAATGTTTTGTGAAGAAGTAGAACTGCTAGAATCTCACCCTCTTTCTGCCCATACCAGGAGCCGGTCCTAGAACATCCTCCCAGGATTCTGTCAAGGCTGCGCTGCTCTCGACACGAGCTGCTCTGCTTCCTGCATCATCTCTCTTCCTCTTGGTTGCCACGGCGACCTTGGTCGGCTTCATTTTGCCTCCAGTGGGCGCTCCGAAGTCCTCCATGTCGACGATGTCTGGCTGGCTTTCTGGTTCCATGTCGAGACTTGGTTCCGGTTCTTGTTCCTGTAGCATAAATGTAGATATTATTGGGCTATGGAAAAAGGATGGTGAATTCAATAGAACACTTAAAGATGAAGTTGAGTTCTGGTCATGCGATTGCATTGTGAAAGAAACGGTGTGGAACCGACCAGAAAAGGTTGATCATCTAGCATATAAGAATTTGTGTGTATTGCAAGGTTCTGGAATCATCAAAATGATAAGAAACTTGGCCAAATCTTGGTCAAGTTACAAACACTTGCACAGAAAGATGTATATGGGACTACACGAACACGTGGCGTAAAAAGCCGGCCCCCGATTTTTACGATGTTACATGCATATTTAGAATATGAAGGCATTTGAAGAGCCATGCTTTTCAGGGAACATGTCTTAACTGATGTTCTTCCACACTTGCATAATAAGAATGAGTAATGCTCACAAATTATTTTTCACCTCTTCCCAGAACTCAACCTTCTCTTTAATAGGGATAAAACAGAGAAATTCCCTAAGTGGAAGATTAAATGAGGGTCCACAGAAAACGTTAGAATATATTCACGTAAAATGACAGTCACGTATTCGTTGCATTTACATTCTAATTTGAGAAATAATTGTTACCCCTGCTTGCTTGAAGGGACTCTAAAACATTGTTCAGATGAGAGAAAGATGCTGCTCAGGTAGTGAGGTCAATGCTAGATGTACAATTAATGATAATCTGAAGTTGAAGGGTTTTTTTTCCCTGTTTTTTTGTCCCCGTCTTGAAATCTCGAAATAGGCGGAAATCCACAGATTGGAGGCTGCATCTAATCCCTGCTTAAAATTATCCTTTATATTGTGAGAGCTTCTTCTTCACAAGTACAATTAAAATGAAATATATCAGTGAAGACAGCCACAATGCTATGATCAAATCTCATGTCCTAGAGAGTGCAGGCTTTGTCTGATATTACATGCCAGTATGTTGTTTTGATGACCATTCATCCAAGTAGTGTCTCTAGCACCTCCTTCCCCCTACATGCATGACATCCACAACAGTAATGCCAGTGTCAGTTATTGACATCCTATTACAAGTGGATCCCTGGATGGAGGCAGTCTGTCATTCTCTTCATTATAACTCAAATAATCATAATGGTCAGATGGCTAATGCTAAGATCATGTCCTTTCAGCATACAAATTCCACATTCTCGGACATCATCTTTTTTATCGGGGGGAGGGTGGGTTAGGGGCTGTGATGAAGATATATTTCTTCACAGGCAGTGAGATTTTCTGGTGAGCCAACTACTGCTCCTGCAGCATTTACTCTATGTTAAATGTATATCATCAGGTTTAGCTGTAGGTTTGGGGATGCAATCTGGGGTTTTGGTTAGGTATAGAGTTAGATACAGGTTCAGGGGGGTGTTTAACAAAGACCATTAGTCGAACCTAACTCTAAGTTGGACTTAAACATTATGGAGAGCCATTTGTAGCCTTAAAATAAAATATATTAAAAAGCAAAAATTCAAGTATATGGGACTTCATAAATTACAGATCAAGAACATAAATCTCCTTGATAATAGAAAATATGAATGATTTGAATCAACATTTTATGCCTTTTAAAGAAACTTTTACAAAATACTTTCAAAGATGCTTACGGCTTTCCATAATTGTTAAGTCCAACTATAGAGATAAGTTCAACTTCGGATCTTTGTGAGACACCCCCTGTTTTTGTAGGAAATTGAGGTTGAGAAATTGCTGCAGGAGTAGTAAAACCTGATCAGGTGAAAGAACAAATGGCAGATCTAAGACTTACCACAGTTTTTGGTTTCCTGACGAACATCTCACTGATCTTCTGTTGCTTGAAGACATCATTCTTCTCACAGAGCTTCTTGTGGAGCCATTCAGGATGGGCTACACGTGGGACTGGGTTAGCAACCTTCAAAACAAAGTATAAAGAATAATAAACTGATCATATCGATACAACAAACGCATGATTAGGTAGTACCCTTTCCATCTATTATGCATAAAACACCTTCAAAGCCATATAACAATATGTGACAATTTTTTATGTAAAAAGGGGTCTTTGTTAGAGAGTAATCAGACTGTGTGAGAAGATATCATGTTGCTCTACATGCATTAAGCACAAGCGTGCAATATAACAACCTTTTTTGCACAGTATAATATGTACAAAGTGAATGAGCACTGCTTGTATCTTTTGTTACAGCTGCTGAGCTAATTTCCCCTGCATACCTGCCAACCTTTCACAACAAAAATTAGCAATCTCTTGAGGCAAAATTAGGAATACAGTCTATTTTGAATACTTTTCACACAGAATTTTTCAGAAAAAGAGAGGAATCTAGAGTTCAAAACAATAGGAGTGTCGTGGCCGAGTGGTTTAAGGTGCTTGACTGGAGATGCGAAGGTCGAGGGTTCAAATCCTGACACGGCACTAATATCCTTTGGCAAGATATCAACCTGCACTTCCTACTCTCCTACCAGGTTTTAAGATTATATTGTGCACACAGTGTGTGCGGGAAAGTATTAATCCAATAACCGGGGTAATAGTATATATGTAAAGCGCTTAGAGACATATAGTTGTATAAAGCGCTATATAAAAACAGAATATTATTATAATCAATAGCTTGAAGGTCCAAAAATTGGAATCCTTCCTCCAAAATAGGATCGCTTGGTAGCACTACTCCTGGGTGAAGAGAGTTACAAACCTGTTGAAGTGCAGCTGGGATGGTAATGATCTTCGAAATAGTGCTACCCAGTCGCTCAATGTAGTAGTTCCAGTCAAGAATCTACCAAGATGATACAATAACAAAAATATGAGGATACAAATTGTTTCTCTCGCATTTCTACGAATTTCCTCTACATAAACAATGATAATAGAACACTTATCTCAGAACAGGGCCCTTTTTCACGAAACTTGTCATCAGTGACAAATGATCAGTTTTGTTATAAGCTACTGAAATCCTTGCTTCTGATTGGTTATCAGCAGATTTGTCACTGATTTTTGTCAATTGTTATTGAAAAAGGGCTTTCTGAAATAGCTCTCAGTTCTATACTGCTGTTCAATTCTTCTTGTCTGGCGTAATTTGGTACAAAATAATTAGGAGCGAGATAAAGCAGGGATGCCAAGCTTTCAGAGCACAAATCAGTAACCATAAGGCTCAAAATCAGTAATTTGGGGAATATGCGCAAAAAAAAAGAAAAAAACATAATTTGTAGACAACATTCCGTACTGCCGTAATGGTCGTTAATTTCCGTACCAATTACGGGAAATCCGTACTAGTTGGCATCTCTGTAAGAGTATAGATAAGCTTCCATGACGTGAGAGACAGGACATTCTCAGATATAAAGTGTGCCGTAGCCTTGGGATTCATCTTTTTCTCAGAATAATCTGAAACCAACTTTCACCAAGTATTCAACGATCTGATAAAGAGAAGTCTGCCATCCACTGGTAGTTATGCAGAAGTCCATTTCTTGGGTGTGCTTATAGTTGACCCAAGGCATATCAAACAATTCTCATTAAACGCATTGTTTAACAATATGTCCAGGATTGCAAATCTGAGATGCATGGCTCTACATGTTATCAGTGTCTGCGATATGGTGTAATATTGAAGCCCTAAAACAATTGCGCTTCAAAATGAACATGAAGTGCCTCAAAAAAGTAAAAATCTTTGAGTGACCGGCTTTACAATATTAATTTTCCTGAAAAGACTGTGGTGTTATAGAAAATGTTGGGAAAACGGTTTTTGAAATTTCGAATTCCAATCATAAATATCTTGATAATCAGACAGCCGATCTGCTTGTAAAAGTCATGGGATTCCTGACTGACCTAAAGGTTTATAATTATGATTGCAGCATTAGCTAAATCTGGGATTTTATTTAGAATTTGAGGCAAAGTTACTCAATCCCTTTAAAGCACTTACTGTTCTAATGTCAAAGTCTGTCATGGTCTGAAACTTGAGCCATTTTTTGAGGTAGTGTTTCTTGATGCTCGGCTCGGCCTGGAAGATCGCCATGGGGATGGCTCGCTCGGTGACTGGGGCGCCGTCTGGTTTCTTAGCGATGATAAACCTGCAGGCCAAGCCCTTATCCTTCACCATCTGATCACCAAGGAACTATCAATAAAAGTTCAAGATAACATGTTGTTGTTAACGTACATTAATTATTTTTAGTTTTTTTCATTTTCTGAACTGATTTGTACCAAAATACTTTGTTTAGCTGTTTGAAGGGTTAGGCTCGACTAGCACATGACCTATTATCTAGCCCCTTTTACCAACCAATAGTTTCTCTTCTTGTATATGTAAAACCATTTTATGAAATGTATGTATTGCTGTTGGTAAATAAATCAAATCAAAACATGTAGATGCCACATCTTATTTGCTGTGTCAAAAGAGGGGAAAATGTCTATTGTTTGTACAAATCAATACAAAATACAAGTTGGGCATTAAAATCATACATTTCACAGATGATAAGTTATTTATTATCTAGCTCATTAAATGTTGCTGACACTAATTTGATATAGACCAAAAAAGACATTCAGACAAACTAACAAGTAGAAACAAAGAAAAGTGGATGGATTGATGATTAGATGTAATGGAAAATAGACTAATGAAATTGTGAACAAAATGCAATGAAACAAACAGAGAATTGAACAAATTCAAATATTTCTGCATATATTTGCATATATCTGTACTATTCACATACCTCTGCAAGTCTCTTCGCAGTGCTGATGGAGGTAGATTTCTGTGCGCCGTAGTCCTCGAGCTTACGAGACATGCTGCGATTCTCCGAGATCAAATGAAACAGCTCACAGTCTGGCATGTCCACCGCCTACAGAGGGAGACAAATAACCCAAAACATAAAACAGGGACAATGGTAAACGCTGATGGGCAATGACATTTTTTTTTAAATTAACATCGGCAATGTTAGCATGGAACAATAATTTGTTATATGCCTAGATGAAGGGTGACAAAAGAAATGTTGACATTGTTTTCCTTGTCATATTTGTTATACAAAGATAAAGCAAAAGGACTTATAACCTTGAAATTATTGGAATTGAGGCAATGCTTGGACTAAAACAAGGCAAAAATCTATGATGCATTTTTCTAGAAATATACATAAACGTTGGTGTGGATGAATCACGGATATATTACTGTTACAAAATAAGTACCTGCATACTACAAGTACCTCACTGCAAAGACTTATCAAACCAAGTAGTCTTTGGTCAGATATTTTGTTACTTTTATTTTATATACAGTGAAACCTGTCTACAAAGACCACCGAAGGGAGTGTGTGTGTATTGGGTTTTTACAGACGTGTTTCAATCAGATATGATTATTTATGTCTGGGGACCAACCTTTAAACGTCACTATCCGAAAGACGCGACTCAATTTCGAACCTGCGTCCTTGGCTGAATCTGTTTGTAACTTCCATTGTTAGCTGGATTACAGGCGCACGCCACAACTTAAAGCGGTCTTTGTAGACAGGTGTTCTTTCTAAACAGGTGGTCGCTAAAGCAGGTTTGACAGACTTAAAGCCCCACTGTACTACTTGTATCTACTTGCTCCCTCTATAGAAAACAATGCCTAAGAGGTGCCCGTTGGTCCTCCATGATCCTCTTTTTTCTTATGTTAATTGAGAGCCGAGTTGATGAGATAGCCACCTGTCAGTGACCTCGTTGGGTGGTCTAATCCCCCCTGGCCAAACTAGTACAGACGGGTTTTAACAAATTAGTATTATCACAGCTTTGTTTTGCACCTTGCTGTAGAGAACATCCAGCCAGTAGTCGGCAATCTTGGCGACAGCAGCGTAGCATTCCTCCAGGGAAGTGCCTTTCAGGAATGCTTCAAAGACGGAGGCTTGGAAGATCTTAATGAGCTGAAGCTCTCCATTTCGCTTCACCTCAAAGCCCTTCAGCTCGGCCAATGACCCGTCAAAGTTGAACACAGCGTACCTGTTTGAAAGAGAGAGCAGTGTGAAGGGAGAGTCAGACAGGCACAAGAATAGTCAGGCAAGCCATACAATTGTTACAAAAGGTAAACGAGAGAAAATAGTCAATGAAAATTCAGTCATAGAATTTAAATTGCCAGAAACGTAAGAGGTGTAATGACAAAAAGTAGCAAAAGAAAGGATCAGATTATAACCATTTTTTTAGAGGTTCCACCAGTAGGTCATTCAAGCAATTACAAGTATTTATGAAAACATGCAGTTTGATCAAATGAACCTACCTGATGATTCTTTTCAAAACTGGGTGGCAGTGACAGTATTAAATTACCTATAAAACACCTTATTGAAGGAAAACTGTTTCATAAGTGTAGATTTCATATTTTGTTTGATATTTGACCTTTGATCTATTGACCTCACCTCTTCTTCAGCTTCTTGACTTCTTCCTTGGACGCTGGGAGGATCATAGCCTATCCGATAGACGTCGGGCTAAATGGCAAGTGTACTAATCGCGTTATGGAGACTGGCATCGGCGCGGGCGTTAGCCCGAGCGCCTATCATCACTGGTCAACTCATCATTATTCCTATATGTGTATCGTATGTGTGACGAGCGTATTCTCATGCATGATTCATAAGACTAGCCTTATTTGGTGATCGATCACTTTGATTCAACCAATCACATATCATCTCCAGGTTCCCCATCGCTCATTGGCCCATTTTGGTCTAAGCCACATAAATATTCATGAAAGAGCTTTGTAGGGGGTTCGTAGATTTTCTACGAACGAAACATGGTACATAAAAGAAAACAAAACTTTTCGCATACACCAGTGATGATAGGCGATCGGGCTGACGCCCGCGCCGATGTCACTCTCCAAATAAACGCGATTAGAATACTTGTAAAGCCCGACGCATATCGGATAGGCTAGGAGGATCATGGCAAGGTAGGGACCGTTCACCTCAAAGAAGATGGAGTTCTCATTCCTGACCTCATAGGTCAGATTGTTGGGGTCAACCATGTAATGAATATGACCTTTGACCTTAAGCTAGTAACCTAACATTACACTTGTTAAATTTATAGCTGTAATACCTACATGTAAATATACCTTACAATGAATCCTAAAAATACAGCTTTACATGATAGAGAAGTGTTGATCTATGAACATTTCTTCTAGTTTAAAATGGTGAGCAACCTTTCACCTTTGACCTATTGACCTCACCTCTTCTTCAGCTTCTTGCCTTCTTCTTTGGACGCGGGTAGGATCATGGCGAGGTAGGGACCGTCCACCTCAAAGAAGATGGAGTTCTCACTCCTGACCTGATAGGTCAAATTGTTGGGGTCAACCAACTCCTGGTACTGGTCATTGGTGTTGTAGTCCTGGAGAGGTTAGAAATCAAAATTATATTTTCTTATTATTAGAGTTTTCAAAATAACTGGCAGGTTATGGAAATTAGAGGTATTAATCCCATTTTATAATGTGGAGAATCACATTAGACAATGGGCTTAATATGTGCAAACTTTGCAAGATATGGATGCCAAGAAAGGACCAAAAGCTGTTTAACGAAACTGTCGGAAATACAAGTTCAACAACATCTCATTGAAAAGCGTGTATTAACTTTTACAAACTTTTTAATGGGATGTCGGCAAGCATAGTTTTATGACGTTTTCGTGCAATGATGCATTGATGAATACTGGAGAAAACTCAGAAAAGTAAGAGCACAAAGATCAGATCCACAGGTTCATACCAAGAATAATTACTGTTGATTCATTAAATTGTCCACATTCTCTAAACTAAACTGTGAACAACAGGTGTGAATACTAAGGAAGACAGTAACTTGTGGGATATCTGACTGAGTATTTTTAGTACAACATTAAAATAATAAAAAACAGAAGACAAAGATGTGGAGTAATCTATCTGCAAAATCGGGTGGAAAACTTACCCACACCTTGAAGTTCAGTATCGCCCCAGGGTAGATAAAGGCCACTTTGGGCTTCTTTGGGGAATTTAAATACACATGTGGGCTGATTTGTCTACAGAGTCAGGTAGAAAACTTACCCACACCATGATGTTCAGTATCGCCCCAGGGTAGAGAAAAGCCACTTTGGGCTTCTTTATGGGCTTTAAATACACATTTGGGCTATTTTGTCTGCAGAATCAGGTGGAAAACTTACCCACACCATGATGTTCAGTATCGCCCCAGGGTAGAGAAAAGCCACTTTGGGCTTCTTTGTGGGCTTATTTGTCTGCAGAGTCATGAGGAACACTTATCCACACCATGAAATTCAGTATCGCCCAGGGTAAATAAAAGCCACTTTGGGCTTCTTTGTGGGCTTATTTGTCTGCAGAGTCATGAGGAACACTTATCCACACCATGAAATTCAGTATCGCCCAGGGTAAAATAAAAGCCACTTTGGGCTTCTTTATGGGCTTTAAATACACATTTGGGCTATTTTGTCTGCAGAATCAGGTGGAAAACTTACCCACACCATGATGTTAAGCATAGCTCCTGGATAGGAGATAGCCACTTTGGGCTTCTTCGGGTTGGTGGTCTTGATGTCAAAGTTCTCAGGGAAGCTGGCTGGCATCACGCACCAGATACCGTCTGTGTCCAACTCAAGAGGGCGTCTGTTCATTTACAATTTAAGAAATCATAATAGTGTAGGAATGTTAAGCTTTAAAATATACAATCATTTGTATTCAACAGACATTTGCAAGGGAGTTTCATTACCAATCATCACCAAAAATCAAATTTTAAATCTCTTTATTCAACTGCATCATCAATTCTTTTCTGGAAAACTATCTTTAACAACAATATCATAACCAACATCAGTACTGCAAAAAGAAAGAAGAAACACTTTCACTTTCAGGATGCTTTATTGTGAGAACTATTCTTAGATGTACATGTACATGTACCAACATCCCTAGAACTTGGGACATCCATGCTTGCAACAACAATGACCATCTTCACCAACTACATGTTTGTAAACCCTCCACACCATGATAAAGAAAATAAACTCACCCGATCTGTTCAATGAGTTCCCTGGCCCTGGTGATGATGCCAGCTCCAGTATAGCACACAATGCCTGCCATCTCCATCGAGTACCAGCGAGATCTGGAGAAACCAACACCAAAATTCCTTCAAATTATCTCTTTTTATCAATTTTCTTCACAAATGGTGATTTCTCATCAGAGGCTACCGTATAAATGTACATATCTTTCATCTTTTACTAGCATTTCTGAAACCATTTTTCCAGATATAAATTACTTTGCCCAGGTGCATTATTTCATGATAGAGAAACCAAACCAAAATCAATTTAACCAAAACATTCTAGTTAATTTGGACACAACTAAAATATCAATTCTTCACATACCGATAACGTCTTTTTCAATTTTCTTCACAAAGGGTGATTTCTCCTCAGAGGCTACCTGTATATATCTTTCAAATTTTACCAACACTCCTGCTCCAAATTTCCAGAACTCTTGTTAAAGCTTTCTAGAGCTAATTTGCTTTTGCTCAGGTGCATACTGCCACCGTTGTGACAAGGGTATGGAGACAAAATAATTCACATGAATTTCCTAAAGAAGCATATCAAATACACACAGAAAGAAGCACATGCTACAGATGCTTCTATATGGGTAAGTATTTCTTTGAAGACAAAAAATAATATACTTTTGTCAGGCAAATGTTTATGAAACTGAACATGTTAAAGATCCACAGAATGGATACAGTATATAGAGCAATCACTGACTGCTCATTATGGATTCAAGTTTTAAAACACAGTTAAACCTCTCTATAGCGACAGCCCAAGGGAAACACAAAGAGTGGTCTTTGTAGACAGGCAGTCTTTGTAGACTGGTTCCTTTAGTACATGTTTCAATGAGAAACCATTTCCAAGGGAAACAAAAAATGTGGTCTTTGTAGACAGGTGGTCACTGAAGCAGGTTTGACTGTACAGCCCTCAATGGACCTACCCTTTTCTCATCACATAGCCATAGAAGGAGTTCAGGATACACTTGTGGGCCAGCTGAAGAGAGTCGTAGAGGATCTCCTTGTTCCTTGCGCTCTTGATCTCGGCAGCATCCCCCTTCTCCAAGGCCCCTGCGACCTTCCTCTTCCAAACCTACCGTGATGAAAAATAAAGAGTTTCAAATGTGTACACCATCGGGGGGTTGTTTCAAAAAGACTAAGATCGACTTTAAGTTGGACTTAATTATGGCAGGCTGTTCATGCCAGTATTTGCTTTCATCATTCACTGGCATTGGTCTCTCAAGGGACGTACAAATCATGGTCACAAATCTACAGAATTTATCTCAGTGTAATCTCAGGAAGGAAAAAGGCGGTCTCTGGTTAGACAATTTAGGTATTAAAATGAAAGCCTTATGCACACATACTAGGTTCCCACAACTTAACTAAACTGATGATAATTCATGTAATTACTTGTTTTTACGCTATTTTATGGCAAGTAAATTACTGTATCTGTTTCGTTTTTTGTGGTCTAACTCAGTTCCACATTGTGATGTTTTGTCTCCCTCTTACGTCCAAGCTTGGGAAATCATTTTTGTATTTAGTAAGGAAGGACAAACAATTTGCATGCATTAAAACAGTTAAAGATACTGTCAACTTGTTCAAAATTGACTTTGTACCAAAAGTGTTGGTCAGAGATCCATCAAAGAAATGGGATTTTATTTGGAAAAATGTTAATCATTCAGTTTTTTGTAATCGTTTGAAATCTTTCATGTGGAAAGTAACACACGGAGCGCTATACACACGCGAAAAACTTGCCAAATGGTGTATTAGCAATGGCAAATGCCCTTTTTGTTTAACATTAGAAAGTATTGATCATGTTTTTGGGGAATGTGGATCTGTTCAGAGAAATATTTCTTGGGTACGCGAGGTGACAAAGGAAATGCTGGGTGGGCATGTTTTATTTAATAAGGATTGTTTTTTGTATGGATCCTTGGCCACTATTAATGCATGTTTATGGGCACGAGTTTGGTATTTATTTGTTGTTACACGCAAAGTAGAGTGGAATCGACGTTGTTCATATATTTTTGAGAAAGTTTTTGTTTCTGAGGATATTTTGTTATTAAGAATTAGGGATGAATTTCGTTTACGTTTGGTTGTAGACCGCAAAAGATGGTCCAGACATAAGTTTGATGAAGTTTGGATTAATGGGAAAAGTTTTATTTCGGTGGTGGGAGAAAATATTTAGCTCAATTTACCGGGTTTGAAGAATTAATATGCTAAGTTCTTTTTGTTGTTGTATGTTATTAATTCAGTTGTATAAGAAAACTGATGATCGTCGTTTCACCCCGAAGACGCTCCAGATCATCTTTGCATAGCAGCAGCAATGAGGCTAAAGACCTTGCAGAAGCTATGGAGATTGTTAAAGAAAAACAAAGGTGGATACCTTGCAAGGCTGAGAAATGTACCATGGACTTTATGACATACGAGAGCTTCGTGTGCCACATGAGGGACCGGCACAGTGAATGAACTGATCATTAGCAGGTATTCATGCCCCCTTAAATCTTGCAAAGTTTCTTGTAATACTCCTAAGGAGTGGCTTAACCATCTGGCGGGCCGGCATCCTCAGTATGTGTGCATTCACAATATTGACTTTTTCAACCGATATTTTTTATTGGAATGATTTGATTTTGGTGCGCTCTTCTAATTAATCATGCGCCCTCACAATTTATCTTCTTTTAATTTTTCAGTTTGTTTGGTTAATGTTCACGGCTTACAAGATTCATTAAAATGCACAAACGTCATAAAGTGGTTAAGTATCTTTTCTTTTGACGTTGTATTATTACAAGAAACATATTTAGGCACCAAAGATTTTAAATTTTTTAATTCAGTTTGGAAAGGTCCAGTTTTCTTTTCGACCTCCCGGTCTAATCATTCATGTGGAGTTGCAATTGCTTTTTCTGAAAAACTTTGTTGTACTTTTTCTCAATTCAGGTCTGATTTAGAAGGGCGTGTCGTCTCTGTATTATGTTCTTTTCCAGACTGCTGTTTTTGTATATGTAATTTATATGCACCGTGTAATCCAAGTTTACGCATTACATTTTTCAATGGATTACATTTTGCAACGCGAGGAAATGTTCCTCTTATTCTCGGGGGTGATTTTAATTGTGTAATGCATGTCAATGATCGACTTTGTGAGACTGTAAATTCTACTTGCTTTGTAAGAAGGAAAGAATTCATTGATATTATTTGTTCTTGTTTGCTTTTGGATTCTTGGTTGGTGGCAGGAATCGGTGCTTTTGGTCATACTTGGTGTCATCCGGGCAAAAAACAAAGTTCTCGTTTAGACAGGATTCATGTTGAAAACAAATTCAAAGTAATCAAATTGTTGGTTATGAACTTTCCCCTTTCAGATCATAAAGTTTTAAATTCAGTTATTTGTATTCATCAAAAGCAAACATTGTCAAAATCATATTGGAACTTTAATGTATTATTATGTGAAGACGATACATTTGTACAGGAATTCATTTTTAATTATAAAATATGGCAAACTTTAAAACCAGGTTTTGGAGTGGTGGGAAAATGTCAAAAGTCGGATCAAAGAATTGAGTATTATTAAAGACGGGCTAGAGAAAAACAAATTAAAATGCAAAAACTTAAAGACAACTATACGAGTCTTGATAAAGATATTGTTTTACAATTACAACCTGTACTTGCAGAAGAAGAAAAGGGAGTATTTATTAGGTCCAAAGAAAAAATTCTAGAAATTGGAGAGAAGCCTGGATATTTTTATAAGAATGAACAAAAAAATGCTAATAATAAGTTTATTGAACAAATTTGAAACAAAGATGGACAAATTGTAGATGGTGATGATATTTCTGATGTGTTTTACCACTTCTTTAGTGATTTATATGCTAGTGACAACAATGTCGATTCATCATTACAAGATGTTCTTCTGGATTCAATTCAATCTAAAATCAGTTCAGATGAATCAGCATGTTTTAGATAGAGCCATTGAAATAGATGAAATTAAGAATAGTTTGAAATACATGTCAAAAAGTAAAACACCAGGAATAGATGGACTACCGGTTGAATTTTACAGTCAATTTTTTGATATTCTCGGAAATGATTTGCTTTTACTGTATAATGATGTTTTTAGTAAAGAAGTGCTTACCAAAACTCAAAGGACTGCTGTTATTACTTTACTACCTCAAAAAGGGAGATAGACTTGATCCTGCTAATAGAAGACCTATTAGTTTATTAACAGTTGACTACAAAATTATTTCTAAAGTGTTACAATTACGTTTATCCAGTGTGTTAGGTAATATCATTAATGTTCACCAGACCTGTTCGGTTCCTGGTCGAACAGTTCATTCAAATTTGTGTATCTTACGAGATATAGTGGATTACAGTAACATCAGAGGGAACCATTGCGCTCTTATATCTGTTAATCAGCATAAGGCTTTTGATAAAGTTCATTGGGGTTTTTTGATGAAAGTATTGAGCAGATTTAAGTTTGGTCCAAAATTTATTTAAGTACAATTTTAGTGAATTGTAAAATGGGTGATGAAGTCATTATTCAGAGAGGAATAATACAAGGTTATCCTTTGTCGCTCTTATTATATGTCTTATTTATTGAGCCTCTGGCGCAATATATTTTATCTAATAGAGGTATTAGAGGTTTTTATATTCCAGGAGGGAGTGGAAAGTCAGTTTAATTGGTTCAGTATGCAGATGATGCAACTTGTATTGCAACTTCCCAACTTAATGTGATTAATTTCTTTAAGGCTTAAGTCATATTTGAGAAAGGTACTGGAGCATCTATCAATTTAAAAAAGACTATTGGTTTGAAATTAGGGGACATTGTAGGACGGAATTTAAGAGGAGATATTGTTTGGTCAGAAGATGAAATTAAAATAAATGGTATTTGTTTCTGCACTGACAAATCAATTACCGGTAAACAGTTTTTGGAAGATCTGATGTAGTAAAGCCAAAATGAAATTAAAGTCTTGGGAAAGTCGTCATCTTACTATTTATGGAAACAAAATTATTATGAGGCCAAAGTTTATGTTCCTGGTTCAAAAATACTCACAAGTATTTTACAAGCTGTTTTTAGTTTTATTTGGCAAAAGAAAACGGAACTTGTTTCTCGAGATACACTCTGCATGAGATTTTGATAATTCATTATTGAAGGAAAAAATATCTAAAGATCATAATGGTGAGAGCACACAGTGTAGTTAAATCCAACTTAAAGTTGATCTCAGTCTTTGTGAAACACTCCCTAGTACTTTAATTACAGAGAATATGTTCTTTTAATATCTTGGTAAATAATTTTGATATATGGATTATATAGATGGAAAAATAGGCATGCAAAGAAAGATGAAAGTAATGTGTTGTTATTATTGAGGGTAAAAATAAAGACTGAACTGTACTAAATATGGTAGGTATAGATATTGGCAGTGAAAAGTGGAGATATCTAGGAATGTTTGAAGCACTGACCTTGAGAAGACCTTTGAACTCATAGCGCCGATCACGGAACGCCCTCACCGTGTCGACGTAGAAAGAGTTCTCTCGCTGGCAAATGGTGGTGTGTTTTTCTTCTTGCTTCGTGATCTTTGTCTTCTTGTACGCCTTGCGACAGTACTCTAGGAGAAATTAAGAGAGAAGGAGATGCAAGAATCAGGAAAAATACTACCAAAGGAACTGCAAAAACTATAAATTGTTGCCTATTCTTAACCTTTTTGGGACAATCAATCCATATTTTGTGGTTGGGCTCAATAACTTTTGATTCAGAACCTTTACAAAATATACCAGATTCAGGAGTAGAGAAAGCAAAGATTTCTTCATACTCTGCATCCATTTTTCTTGCATGACCTTTTTTGTTTGATACTAGGAATTTAAAAAGGAAAATAAGTTTTAAAATCTTTGAGTGGAAATGCATTTCAAAGGAATTGAATTATACAAAAGCAATTTTGAGAAAAAATACATTTTCACAATCATCTTCAATTCTCTATTTTTTGTGTTCTCAGTTTTGAAATAGGTTTAGGTATCCTATTGGACAAAGATTCAAGATGGTAATAGGCTTAGTTGTAGAAATTATTCATGAGGAGTGTTTCACAAAAACTAAGATCGACTTTAGGTTGGACTTAAATATGACAGGCCATTCATGCCACTGGTTGTTCTAACCATTGGTCTCTCAATTATGATCTTTAGATTGTATTTTTTCCTTCAATACTGTAGATGTGTGACCATGATTTGTACGTCCCTCGAGAGACCATTGCCAGTAAATGGTGAGAGCAAACAGTGGCATGAACAGCCTGCCATAGTTAAGTCCAACTTAAAGTCAATCTTAGTCTTTGTGAAACACCCCTATGGAGCAATAGTCATTGCTGGGGCAATCACTTGCTGGCCCCAAAAAATTGCATGAATGGTTTAACAAAAGAAATGGTTTCGCTCTACAAAAATAATGTGACAATACCTTGCAGTCTTTTCTTTTCCAGCAAGGCTTGTTCCTCTTTGCCCAGTTCATGGAAGACCCTGTGAGGTTCGCCGGGATTGGCTGGAGGGATCCTCTCAATCTCCAACTGCTGTTGAATTCTGTGGTACTCCCCCCTCGAAGCTGGCACTGTAATGCACGTACAAATATGTGATGCAGATGAAACAATGTGTTACAGGTATTTTCCTTTTTAATACATTATCTTCTGGTGCTGAATACTGTGGTAAACCTCCCCCCCCCCCCCCCATTTAAAAACAAAAACAAATTAAAAGTTGTTACTATAGAACACACAAGATACATAAAAAGCAATGCAACAAGCACCAAAAACAACAAATAGTGAAATGTGCCAGACCATATGTAGCATTCTCTACATTTTCTTCATGAGCCATTGATTGTATCACAATTAACTCTAGCATTTCAAGGAATTAATCCCTGCCAGGTACCCATTTAGGCATGAGATATTTATTATTGCTGTCGTTCCGATGCAGGATCCTGCAATACGCGCTGCAGAACGATCGACGCAATGATTAGTGACAGGAGTACAAATATTATACAACACTGCGCCAGAACGCGTCGGCGTGATAATCTTCCGACTGCAGTAGGATGAATTGATTTAATATATACGCGCAGCGCTGGCAAGCGTTTAAGCCGGTACACTGTACATGCGCACGACACAAAATTATGTATCGAGTGTCCCAACATTGACATTTCTATATTATAAACAAGTCGGAGTTAAAATAACTTCTACCACAGCTGTGCGTGTGTTTATAAACATGACATTCACAAATAATTTCTACGTACAATCGTGCGTTTGTTTATAAACATGAGGGAGTTAAAATAATTTCTACTACAACTGTTTGGTTGTTTTTAAACATGACGGAGTTAAAATAATTTCTACTACAACTGTTTGGTTGTTTTTAAACATGACGGAGTCAGTTAAAATAATTTCTTCTTAGACCGTGTGTTTGTTTATATTACATGGCGGAGTTTAAATAACTTCTACTACAAATTATGTGCGTTTGTTTATGAGCATCACGGAGTTAATATAATTTCTACCACAATTGCATGTGAGTAATTTGTTTATAAACATGACATTTAATCATAATTTCTACTACAATCATGCGTTTGTTTATAAACATGATGGAGTTAAAATAATTTCTACTACAACTACCGGTATTTGGTCGTTAAACATGACGGAGTTTATAATTATTTCTTCTAAGACCGTGTGTTTGTTTATAAAAATGACAAGAGTAAAATAAATTGTACTACCACCGCGCTTTTGTAAATGACAGAGTTAAAATAATTTCCACTACAACTGTGCGTTGGTTATAAACGCGACAAAATAATTTCTACTAAATCTACATCCGAACACACATGACGGAGTTAGATAGAATTTCTAGGTCATCACAACTGAACCCAACGCTATATCCACACACACAAAAACAACCACGTGTTGATCAGCCAACACACTGGTTGGGCGTACCAGGGATCCCTGGGCTTACGTTGGTGGGCGGTGTTAATTGCAAGCCTGTGCCAATCGATAATCAGCTTTGAGACTAATTTCTTTAAAAGTTTATCCATTCAGAATGTTAAAGGAGTGCTACTGTATATCCAAATCATAATGAAACTGTCTTCGACTCGAAAAAGGTCTTCTCATTGGCTAAATAATAATTTGCAAGTTTATTTTTTGAAAGTAAATATTTGTTGTCAGTTGTCATTTATTCTCCTGAGGTATTCCAAGTAGTATGAAGTCTGAATTGGCAGACTATACAAGCCCTTTCAGATTCAGCTGGCTGGGGCGTGTCATATATCTTAGATAAGAACTGTCAAAACATGTCTGGGAAATGTAAAAAAAACTGTAACGTAACCCCTCTTACTTTTATGACAATGAGATTGCCTACAAGTATTAGGCTATGCTTGCTCTGTGCGTGGAGTGGTATGCGACAAATTTCTTCCAGCAAAGAGCCATCCAGGGAAGGGGGGGGGGGGGGTATTTTGATGTGAAATATTTACAATCAAAAGTCGCCACCATGTTCTACCTCATTTTTTTTTTCTTTCGCAATTTTTGGAATCCTTTCATATGAATATACATTTTAAGTCATGACCTTTTTATATAGGTATGCGAATTTTATATTTTTGACGTAACCTCAAAGGGCGAGTTAAAAGCACACAGCTATGATTACAATTTGGCAAATTGAAATTCATAATTACTATCATTTCGTCTACAACTAGTTCATCTAATAAACAAGGAATTACACCCCAAGAGTCTGTTGGCCATTCCGATAGGCCATGATTTCTTGTCGAATATAGAGACTTTTTTGGCGATCGGGCGTGGGGGTGGGGGTTTGGGGGGGGGGGAGAGGAGGGGAACTGAATTCAGACAAGGATTAATAGTCGAGAACGATACAACGAATCGTCTTCTTTCTCTTATAACTTATTGAAATGTCAAAGCTTCCGTGCGGGAGGTGGGGGGGGGGGGGTACTGAATTCAGACAAGGATTAAGAGTCTAAAATGTTACAACGAATCGTCGTCTTTCTCTAATAATTTAATGAAATGTCAAAGCTTCCGCGCGGGAGGGGGGGGGGGGGTACTGAATTCAGACAAGGATTGCGAATCGTCTTCTTTCTCTAATAATTTAATGTTAACGCTTCCGAGCTGGAGGGGTGGGGGAACTGAATTCAGACAAGGATTAATAATCGAGAACGGTATACAACGAATCGTCTTCTTTCTCTAGTAATTTAATGAAATTAATGTCTAAGCTTCCGCACGGGACGAGGGGGGGGGGGGCTAAATTCAGACAAGGATTAAGAGTCAAGAACGGTGCTACGAATAGTCTTCTTTCTCTAATAATTTAATGAAATGTCAAAGCTTCCGCACGGGACGGGGGGGGGATTAAATTCAGACAAGGATTAAGAGTCAATAACGGTACAACGAATGGACTTCTTTCTCTAATAATTTAATGAAATGTCAAAGCTTCCACGCTTCGCCCTGGAGGGGGGGGGGGTGGGAACTGAATTCAGACAAGGATTAATAATCGAGAACGGTACAACGAATCGTCTTCTTTATCTAATAATTTCATGAAATGCCATATTTCCGCCTTGGAGGGGGGGGGGGGGCTGAATTTAGATAAGCATTAATAGTCGAGAAATCGTCTTTTTTTCTCTAATAAAAATTTAAGGAAATGTCATAATCTTCCGCGCGGGACGGGGGGGGGGGGGGTGGTGGACTGAATTCAGGCAAGGATCAAGAGTCAAGATTGGTACAACGAATTGTCTTCTTTCTCTAGTAATTTAATGAAATGTCAAAGCTTCCGCACGGGACGAGAGGGGGGGGGGGACTGAATTTAGATAAGCATTAATAGTCGAGAAATCGTCTTCTTTCTCTAATAATTGAAGGAAATGTCATATCTTCCGCGCGGGACGGGGGGGGGTGGACTGAATTCAGACAAGGATTAAGGGTCAAGATCGTCTTCTTTCTCTAATAACTTCATGAAATGTCAAAGCTTCCGCACGGGACGGGGGGGGGGCTGAATTCAGACAAGGATTACTAATCGAGAATGGTACAACGAATCGAGTTCTTTCTCTAATAATTTAATGAAATGTCAAAGCTTCCACGCTTCGCCCTGGAGGGGGGGTGGGAACTGAATTCAGACAAGGATTAATAATCGAGAACGGTACAACGAATCGTCTTCTTTCTCTAGTAATTTAATGAAAAGTCAAAGCTTCCACGCTTCGCGCTGGAGGGGAAGGGGGGGGGGGACTGAATTTAGATAAGCATTAATAGTTGAGAACGGTACAAAGAATCGTCTTCTTTATCTAATAATTTCATAAAATGCCATATTTCCGCCTTGGAGGGGGGGGGGGGGCTGAATTTAGATAAGCATTAATAGTCGAGAAATCGTTTTTTTTTTCTCTAATAAAAATTTAAGGAAATGTCATATCTTCCGCGCGGGACGGGGGGGGGGGGGGGTGGACTGAATTCAGACAAGGATCAAGAGTCGAGATTAGTACAACGAATTGTCTTCTTTCTCTAGTAATTTAATGAAATGTCAAAGCTTCCGCACGGGACGAGAGGGGGGGGGGGGGGGACTGAATTTAGATAAGCATTAATAGTCGAGAAATCGTCTTCTTTCTCTAATAATAATTGAAGGAAATGTCATATCTTCCGCGCGGGACGGGGGGGGGGTGGACTGAATTCAGACAAGGATTAAGGGTCAAGATCGTCTTCTTTCTCTAATAACTTCATGAAATGTCAAAGCTTCCGCACGGGACGGGGGGGGGGGGCTGAATTCAGACAAGGATAAATAATCGAGAATGGTACAACGAATCGAGTTCTTTCTCTAATAATTTAATGACATGTCAAAGCTTCCACGCTTCGCACTGGAGGGGGGGGGGAACTGAAATCAGACAAGGATTAATAGTCGAGAACGGTACAACGAATCGTCTTCTTTCTCTAGTAATTTAATGAAACGTCAAAGCTTCCGCACGGAACGGGAAGGGGGGCTGAATTCAGACAAGGATTAATAATCGAGAACGGTACAACGAATCGAGTTCTTTCTCTAATAATTTAATGACATGTCAAAGCTTCCACGCTTCGCACTGGAGGGGGGGGGGACTGAAATCAGACAAGGATTTATAGTCGAGAACGGTACAACGAATCGTCTTCTTTCTCTAGTAATTTAATGAAACGTCAAAGCTTCCGCACGGAACGGGGGGGGGGGGGGGGGCTGAATTCAGACAAGGTTTAAGAGTCAAGAATGGTACAACGAATCGTCTTCTTTCTCTAAAAATGTAATGAAATGTCAAAGCTTCCGCACGGGACGGGGGGGGGGGGGTGGGGCTGAATTCAGACAAAGATTAAGAGTCAAGAACGGTACTACGAATCGTCTTCTTTCTCTATAAATTTAATGAAATGTCAAAGCTTCCACACGGGACGGGGGGGGGGGCTAAATTCAGACAAGGATTAAGAGTCAAGAACGGTACAACGAATCGAGTTCTTTCTCTAATAATTTAATGACATGTCAAAGCTTCCACGCTTCGCACTGGAGGGGGGGGGAACTGAAATCAGACAAGGATTAATAATCGAGAACGGTACAACGAATCGTCTTCTTTCTCTAGTAATTTAATGAAATGTCAAAGCTTTCACGCTGCGGCTGGAGGGGGGGGGGGCTGAATTCAGATAAGCATTAATAGTCGAGAACGGTACAACGAATCGTTTTCTTTGTCTAATACTTTAATGAATATTTATTGTCACTAAACAGAGATCCATATTTGACTATTCATTAAAATACTGCAGAAAAGGGATTTAATTCTAAAATCACCACTGAGATATTATTCGCTATCATGAGTCATGACTGGTATCGTGATCTTAGCATTGCGAACTTAAGACTCCTCAATCATATCGATCATAACAATTTTTAATAAAATTGCTGAATTTTATAATCAAAATTTTGTATCATTGCTTCAATTTTCGAAAAAAATAACCGACATGACATGACAAGTAGGGCCTAATTCAAACAGGCACATCACAACCACACAAACAAGCAACAAAATAGGCCTACACCGCGAATAGATCGAGGAGCTCGAAATGACTGTCTACATGTATATAACAGGAACACTAGACAAGATTAGTTTCGCATTATTACGATTAGAATTTTATAAAAAGAATCATGGGGATTAAATAAATAACTTGATACTTTATCGTCTTTATTAACAATTGATTTTAACATCTATCCCAATTTTGACTCTCGTAGACTTAATTTCCCCATCAATCTATTCTCTCGCTCTCTCCCTCCCTCCATCTTCCAAGTGTACCCCTTCCTCTCCCTCTCTCTTGTCTCCATCTTTCCTCATGTTTGTTCATCAACACCCAAGGAATTGCGCGCAAGGCCTTTGTTCAAACAAAGTTCAAGGGTTCAAATGGGCGGCATTTTGTCTCCTCGCATTCAAATCTCAAAATAGAACTCCAGTTCAGAATTGCGCAATATACCTCTCAGCCAAACATAGACAAAAGGTTTAGATTTTAATGGGTCAAGATTTACGTGCCGATACGTCTTTTTTACACGAGGTCGTGGACAGAATTGAGGTTAGATTTATCATGGAATGTGTTGATAAAACCCAAGCAATCTATATTTTCCATACTTAAATCTATAGCTTGAAATTAAATTGTGAGCAAATAAACTTCACTATTGTAAAACCCATCGATCTATAGCTTGTAATTAAAACTAATCAGGAATAATCTCAATCACATTGCTCTGTAATTCCAACGCTACTAGCTCGCTCACTCCATTTGGCTTGCGCCTATACCATGCGCGGAGATAGCCAACGTGGCTAGCTAGGCTGCGAGTACGTAGCGGCCGTGCTGTGTCTTCAGCTAGCGCATCCTTTTATGATTGCTGTGCATGTGCGCACTGAAATTCGTCCTCCTGCGTCGCGATGATTTCAAACTAATAATTAAATTTGGAGACTGCAGTCAGGCAAAGTGCGCGTACCAAATTCGTCCTCTTGCGTCGCGACGATTTCAATTTGATAATTAAATTTGGAGACTGCAGTCAGGCAAAGTGCGCGTACCAAATCGGCGCCGATCGTTCCATGCAGGATCCTGCATCGGAACGACAGCAATAATAAATATCTCATGCCTTACATCACCTGGGTCAGGTGTGGCAAATGTAGATTAATGTCTTGCCAAGTACATCAGTGCCACGGCCTAAAGACATATCCAGTCACCCAATACACCTCCAAACAATGTGGCAATCCTTGCTCGATGGATGGCTCATAAGATATTAAATTGAATTCTGTGTTCCACACTGTAAACTCTTAGATAGAAATTAGACAACTGTATCAACAAAGGCCTTTAATCAAAACTTTTCTTGACTCACTGTAATCTCCCCTCCACATCCAAGACATCTCCCTCTGACAGCGAGCTCCTGGTTTGTTGAAGTCACACGCAGCGCACACCGCCTCATCCACCATAGCTGAAGGCTGAAAGAAGAAACAAAGTACATTTATCTATATTTGCCACACTCAACCCAGGTGATGTAAATGGGTACCTGGCAGAAATTCATTCCTTGAAATGCTGGAGCGCTGTAATGGCAACTAAACCGGGGTAATAATAAATGCGCCTCGGAATAGAATTTTTAGATAGACGGCGCTATAGAAATGCCTATAATTATTATTATCATTTGTATCAAAAATATGAGCCACTTCAGAGATACAGTGAAACGGTTTATTGCTGTTTGGTCTATAACCTATTTATTGGTCTAGTCCAAATTCTACTAGCCATATGGTCTAATATTCATTTCATACCCAATAATAATAATCACTAAATGATTATTACAGGTCATGGATGGTAGACGAAATGGGCTTTAGACAAAATGGGAAACAGACCGACTTGTTATTAGACTAAATGAACAATAGACCAAATGGGTAGTAGACTAAATTGGAGACAGGACCATATGGAAATTAGAACAAATGACTATTAGCCTAAATGGTAATTAGACCAAATGATAAGTAGACAAAATGATTATTAGATCATGTGGATAGTAGACGAGTTGGTTGTAGACCAAACAACAATTCACAGTGGCACCTGCTTTAGCGACCACCTGTATACAAAGACCACCTGTCTATAAAGACTACATTTCTGTTACCCTTGACAATCATTCCTCATAGAAACCATATGAAAGGAACCTGTTCATAAAGACCACCTGCCTATAAAAGGAACTTTCTTGTCTGGCTTTGTGTAACAAGACAACCATTGAGAAACTGTTTGAATTTCAATGTTGCCTCTAAAAGTTTAGATTTGGAATTTGCTTGTATACTAAGTCTAGTATTTGCATGAGTTTTAAATTCATACAAAATTCTATGCAAATCAACAAGGTCTCCTAACATGCTGATACAATGTAATCTCTTCAGAAGAACAATTATCATTTAATTTCGAGCTACCTTCAAAGAAATTGGTATTGCCAATCTAGCAAGTCAAAATTCATTACATTGTATGAATGTCTCCTACAAATTGCCTCAAATGCAGCCCGCATTGCTAATTTAGCAACCCCCTGTCTACCAAGTCAAAATCCTTAATATCAGGCAATATACAAACTTCCCCAAAACACAATTGATAGTACTAAAGGTCGAGGTCGAACAACACTGACATTGTCAAGTTGCAGTTATCTGCCTACAAAAATCAATGTACTTGTATGAATGCTGTCTCGTGCAATCTGCCTCAAATGCAGTCGGCATTGCCAATTTAGTAACCACCCACCTGTAACCTGTTGGTAAGGATGATGTTGGGGTACATGGCTGCGACGTCAAGATGGTAGATGACAGGGTTCTCAAGTCTGGCAGGGTTGTCTCGAAGACCTGCTAGCTTTTCCCTGATCTCCTCACAAATCTAGGTAACGGAAATGGAGAAACATAGTTAATACATGCACAATCATTTAGATATTGCATTTTCAAATGCCTGTAAATTTAAACCTCATAAGCTTTTCGACTATACCACTTCTAGTTTACTTCCGTGAAATCCATTTACCATATCTTTGTCAATTTTCTCTACTGGCAGAGTTGTGACTTACATGTACATGTATTAGTGGTTTTGAGCAGCTAGGTCACAATAACTTGTTTTAATTGAGTAAATTTTAATAGATTATATAGGAATCTACTTTCATTAGTACCAAACCAAAACCCCTTCAAATGTACAACTGTTGAGCTATATTTTGTCAAGGTATAGGATTAGGAACACAGTTTAAATTTAAGTTAGTATAGAGTCAGGGTTAGATCTGGGCTCTGTCTGATAAACAGTTTTAATCACAACTTATTTGTGAATGATATCAACCACAACTATGTTTTTAAGAGATACATGTAAGAAGACTTGCGATTGATTGGAATCAATCACAACTCTTTATAAAACAGGGCCGAGGCTTTTAGTCAAAATTAAACTTGAAATTTGGTCAGTGTAGGAAATTGACCGGGAGCAACCACTGTAGGAGCATGTGCTGTACGACCTTGGGGATGTTTCACAAAGACTAAGATCAACTTTAAGTTGGACTTAAATATGGCAGGCCATTCATGCCACTGGTTGCTGTCACCATTGGTCTCTCAATCATGATCTTTAGATAATATTTTTTCCTTCAATAAAAAACTATCAAAAAAAGGTAAATTCCGCCGCATAGATTTGTGAATACGATTTGTACGTCCGTTGAAAAACCAATGCCAGGAATGGTTAGTAGAAATAGTGGCATGAAAGGCCTGCCATAGTTAAGTTCAACTTAAAGTCGATCTAAGTCTTTGTGAAACACTCCCTTGCTCACCTCTTCAAAGTTGGTGACTGTGCTGAGGGGTATCTTCTCTTCCTCCTCGATGGCATGTTTCATCGTTCTCTCGACATCCTCCATCAACTGCTGGAAAGCCTCAGGTACCTGAACAAGGAGATCAAAATAGAGGTGTGATAATTTATGTTTTCTGAGGAAATGATATCCTCTGTGTTCCATTTCTTTCTTGATGATTTGTTAGTTATTTCAACTTTTCCTATTTATCCCTAATTGTCTCAGCCATATGTGTGTCTGTTTGTCTGTTGATGTGTCTGTCTCTGTGTATGTCAGTCCTGTACACCCAGAGCCTCAACATGCCCTCCATCATAGGTCTCCAAGACTACTCATTCTCTCCTCTTCTCAGTCCTTCTCTCCTTCTCTCTTTTTCTCTCCTCTCTTTTTTGCTCCTTCTCTCTTTTTCTCTCTACGTCTCTCTTAATACCATTCTGAAATGGCATGGCAAGTCACTCCTGAAGACCCCTGACCCCAGAGCCTCAACATGCCCTCTGACGTCTCCAAGTTGAAAATCTCTCTCTTTCCTCTTATTCTCTGTTTCTCTGTATATCCATCTCTGTCTGTTCGTCTCTATCTCTCTTGTCTGCCCCTAGCTCTGTATGTATGTCTTTGTCTCTCTCTCTTTTTCTCTCTCTTACCATTCTGAAACGGCACGGCAGGTCACTCCTGAAGACCCCAGATTCCATAGCCTCAACGTGCCCTCCATTATAGGTCTCCAAGACTACTCATTCTCTCCTCTTCTTGGTTTGTCCCTCCTCTCATACTCTCTCTCTTTCTCACTTTCTCTCTTTCTCACTTTCTCTCTCTCTCTCTCTCTCTTTCTCTTTCTGTCTGTCTGTCTCTCTCTCCCTCTCTCTCCCCTCCCTGTCTGTCTCTCTCTCTCTTTCTTACCATTCTGAAACGGCAGGGCAGGTCACTCCTGAAGACCCCAGACTCCAGGGCCTCGACGTGGCCCCCCACGTAGGTCTCCGTCTCTAAAAGATGTCCGTCCTTGGTCAGCTTGTTGAACACCTGCTCCTGCTTGTTCGGGAAGATGATGTTGGCATGGTAGGCCTGGACCATCAGCAAGGCCTCGCAGAGAGTTCCAGACCCCTTCCGTAAGACCTAGATCAATCGATACAATGGAAAACTTAGAAGTTTGCATGTATCGCAGCTATGTCTGTCAATAGGCTATGTCCGGTCTCGCAGCATCTCAGGGGTTGCCTTGAGATAAATAAAGCAATTTTGCATTTTGAAAGTATACACCGACATTCTTATCAGAACCCTTATTGGGAATCATTTGCCCTTGATATTTTTTCTTCTGAAGTCAGTTGGTAGAGCAGTGGTTCGAAACCAAGGCGATGCACTAGTGCCCTTTGGTAAGGCATTAATCCTCATTACCAGGTCTCTTGGAGAGGACTGAAAGCCATTGGTCCTCTGGTTGCTTAATAACAAATATTTATGCTTTCTTAGCAATCGGGTAAAATAACCACCACTACCACAACTCATACTTTGTATTAACACATGTTTTATATACTAGTTAGCAAGAACCATGCAGCCACAACATCCAGCTTATTCAAATACTCATTACTAATCTAACACAACAAAATACAGGTTCCACAATCCAGTGACATTACCTCGTCCGGTTCCATAGGGATGATGGTGCACAGCGCGAAGATAAACGGATGTACGTATTTCATATACAGGTAGTACGTCGCCACTGCGTCCGAGACCGAGTAGTTAGCGAGGGTCTGGGGCTGCTCGCTGGCCATGCGACACATGTCTTCTGGGTCCATCTCGATGGGGTCATAGCGGAGCTTGGCCCTGGAGGCGGCCTTGAGGTTCTGGGAGCCCACGGGGAGGTAGCTGTCACGCTTGACCCATCTAGGGATAAGCAAAGAAATACAAATCTCTTTACTGGCCTTTCATTTTCAACTGGACAACCTATACCTCCACTGCAAAGCTAGAGGCTGGTTAAGATATTATTTATCAATTTCAAAATTCAAACCTGTTCCTGTTACATGTTAAACCCACTTGTGGACCACCATGGATCACGGCTTAAACCCTGCACCAAACATTATGCCTAACTCTAACGTTAGATCTAACCTAAAACCCAATGGCACTACTAAACCCTATTCCCTATATTTGATATTTGACAAAATGACGCCAGGTGGGAAATATCATCAGAACAAATGTCAAGAAACAAAATTTCACAAAGGCAAATGTTGAAATCATCCTTGTGAATAGCAATTCTACGCTCAAGTACTCCCCGAACCCTTACCAGGGCTCGAATTACCCACCGGCAATCGGCAATTTGCCGCCATGCCCCTCTCACTGGCCGGAATGCCCTTTTCAAAATCAAACCGTTTACGGCCACAATATTTTAATCCACAAAAGTTTTGCCGACATTATAGTCATCGTAAGCCAACCCGACTTGTAATGTTCAAAAAGGTTTTGTTGCCCCTACGGAGCTCTAAAAACAATGATACTCGGCAAGGTTTTGTTGCCCCTCCGGAGCTCTAAAATTACCGGAAGGTTTTGTTGCCCCTCCGGCGCTCTAAAAACAATAATAGTCGGCAAGGTTTTGTTGCCCCTCCGGAGCTCTAAAAACAATAATTACCGGAAGGTTTTGTTGCCCCTCCGGCGCTCTAAAAACAATGATAGTCGGCAAGGTTTTGTTGCCCCTACGGAGATCTAAAAACCGTACGAATCGGCAAGGTTTTTGTGCCCCTACGGAGATCTAAAAACAATAATTATCAGCAAGGCTTTGTTGCCCCTACGGAGATCTAAAACAATGATAATCGGCAAGACTTTGTTGCCCCTACGGAGATCTAAAAACAATAATTATTGGCGAGACTTAATTGCCACTATGGAACTCCTAAATTAATTGGCGGGACTTAATTGCCGATAAGGAGATATGAAAGAATGTCTTCATCCAAATGACTGAAACGTTTGGCACAAAAACCGTAATGGCTCAGGCTTAGTTTGTCAATCCATCCTTTTTATTTGGACCAATCAATATCGGGAAGTTTTGTTTACCCACTAGTTGGTTCAACATCTTCACTTCGCGTTGTGACCTTTTTTGGTGCGTTTTCACAGTTTTTAATCAGTTAAAAACTTGGATTTTTCTCGGGAGG